>JBBMFX010000002.1:420953-500716 GCA_037832545.1 Rhabdalestes septentrionalis | reverse complement strand
TTTTAGATCTTTAAGTCCATCTCATGAAAAATCGGAGCAGGAACAAAGGTGTTGCATTTATATTTTTGGTGAGTGTACTTATGTTGAACAATGAAGCCAGTCCTTTGTTCAGTGTCCTAAAGATGTTTGATGAGGTAAAGATCCACATCAAACTTGGTGAACCACTTATTTATGGACTTCATACTAATATTGTCATGAATGGTCCTTCCTCAAACCGTTTCACAAGGTAAAAGCTCCCAGTTTTTCTGTATACGTAGAATAGCTTGTGGCCAGGAGGTAAGGTTGTGGGTTAAAATCCCAGCATTGTCAGTGGTACCACTGAGGTACCCTTAAGCAAGGCCCTGTTCCCCCATACTGCCCCCTGGGCGCTACATCACAGGCTGCCCACTCTTTCACCTGCTTTATATGCAGAGAACACACTGTGCGCTGTGGTGTGGTGTGTTCACATGTGACAGATATGGCCACTTTACACTTTATATCATTGAATGGTAGAACATTAATATTTCACTTGAGTAAAACTAAGGGCTTCAGCTCAAAATGTAACCAAATGTACACGGTAGTTAAAATTGCAGAAGGTTCATCTGAATATGGGCTTGTTCTGAGCTGTTAGTTGTTCTGGTATCACTTCACTACAATTATAGATGACCAGCAGCTCAAAAAGGGCAAAAATGGCAGTGTCACCAAAGATTGCATGTAGGTATGGGTGGAATAGACACACCCACTAATTAGAAGGGTTGTCCACAAATACACAAACATATTTGCATTGGTATATGTTAGTATATAACAGGAGACTTCATTTTCAGTTATTACTCTAATGTTCCTCTACTGTTGCTAGCTCTGAAGAGAACTGACCAAAACACATTGGACATTTCTACTGAATCTAAAAAGGCAGAAGATGAGATGAAAGAAGTGTCTTCAAGAGAAGTTCTGTTCGAAAGTGATGTCATGCAGAATCAGCAGCCCAAGTCTTTGTGTTTCAAAGCCAAGGAAGTTCATGTAGAAAAGAGGGAGTCTCGTGATGAAAGACAAGTCGATTCCAGTTTGTTTCTGAGTAAAGAGATTATATTGAGGGAGCAGATGGCTCAATTTGAGCAAAATATCCCAGAAATCAAGACGGAAGCATTTACTCAGGTGATTGATTCGAAAACCAAGAAGAAAGCTGTAGGTTCCGTAGAGAAGATGCCGGCACCAAAGGATGAGCCACCACAAGAGAAACGTTCCAGTAGTAAAGAAGAACGTAAGAAAGAAACTTTGGGAAAGGATGTTAAGCCTGGATCTGTTTCTCCAGACAATCAAATGACAAAGAAGCAGCAGAACCAGCAAATATCACCACAAGCTGCTCCTGAAGAAAATTTAATACAAAAAGATAAAGTGAGGAAAGAACCTAAAAAACAGAGAAAAGGTATTTAGGCAAAACACTTCAAAGTACAGCTTAAATTGAATGTCTCCATTCTTTGCTTGTTTTGTCCATTGTTTGTCTTGTCTTAAAATGCTTGCCGCCTAGGCAGCTGAAATTGTCTTCTTCATCTTTTTGTGACATCTTCTCTTCATCCGTGCGTATCTTCATTGATTCTTTACTCTTGATTGTAAAACAAGTTTCGCTTAGACAAAACCTTTGTCAGAATCCTCTTCTTCTTTCAAAAGCAATACAAAGCTAGATAGATTGCTGCTCTTTACCTTGAGTCTTTGGTAAAATGTAAAGTTACGTAAATGCCTTAAAAAATGTCATGACTTACAATGGCATGCTTGTATTTTAAGAACCAACTGTGGAGAAGAAGCCAACAGCTGAGGCATCACAGCCAGCAGTGTCAACACTTTCACAAAAAGTCTCTCCTCCACAAGGTAGAATCTCTGCTGTTGTGTGTTCCTGTGTTTACAAATCTGTTCCCTGTCTTTGGTACAATGGGATATTTTTGGCTGTGTCTTATCCTATACCATGCTCCTTTTCACTTGTAATTTCTCTTGTACTATGTAGAGTACATTATGATTTCTTGGTTATGATCATGACCTTGCTTCTTTTTAAAGAGCCAACTGTGGAGATGAAGCCAACACCTGAATCACCAAAGCCAACTGTCAAGCCAGTTGAACAAAAAGTCTCTCCTCCCCTAGGTAGAGTCTTCTTTGGTGTCTTCTGTCTTTTTCTCTACTGAACTATTCAGTGTCTGTCAGTAACCTTAGTCTGTTCGTTAGTTCTGTGTTATTATATCTTCATATATATGTTGTCCTTTGATGTAAACTCTGTCAATGCACAGTATAATTTCTTGATTGTGTCAATGGCATGCTTTTCTTTAAAGAGCCAACTGTGGAGACGAAGCCAACACCTGAAGCACCAAAGCCAACAATCAAGCTGGTTGAACAAAAAGTCTTTCCTCCCCGAGGTAGAGTCTTCTGCGGTGTCTTCTGTCCTTTTCTCTACTAAACTGTTCAATTTCTGTCCAGTTACATCGGTTATGTACTATTTTATGTTAATCTATAAGTTGTCCCTGAGTGTAAAAGTCTTTCCATGCACAAGGTTTTCTTTTAATTGTGTCATTGACATGCTTTTCTTTAAAGAACCAATGGTGGAGAAAGCACCACCACTCGAGGCACCAAAGCCAGCATTGGCACCAGATGACCAAAAAGTGCCTCCTCCTCGAGGTAGATTCTCCAGTTGTGTGTTTCTGTGTCCCTACTGACCTCTTCTCTATCTTTAGAACAACATGATGTCGTCACCGTTCATTGTGTCTTATTATGTGTGTACTTACTCTTTGGTGTGACACATTGTCTTTATATACACAGTGTCATGTCTTAATTGTGTGAATTGCATGCTTATTTAAAGAGCCAGCTGTGGAGAAGAAGCCTGTACCCGAGGCACCCAAACCGACAGCCACGCCACTTGAGCCAAAAATCTCTCCTCCTCAAGGTAGAGTCATTTCTTATGTGTCTTCCATGTCCTCCTGCACTAATCTCTTCTTTCTCTCGGATCTCTTCTTTCTTTCGGATCTCTTCTTTCTCTCCTTTTTACTGTAAGACTGTGAGCTTTGTCTGTGTGTCTTATTTGTCTTAGGTTTTCCTTTTGGTGTTTAATTTGTCTGTGCGTCTCTCCATGGGCATTTTCTCTTCTTGACTGTAACAGTAGCACACTTTTGTTTTAAGAGCCATCTGTAGAGAAGAGAACACCCGAGGCTCCAAAGCCAACAGTGGCACCACTTGAACAAAAATTCTCTCCTCCTCAAGGTACGATCTCTGTCTCCACGTCGTCTGTGCATTTGTTATGAACTTCTTCGTCTTTATTGTTTCTAAGCCGTGTGTATGTGTCATAAATCTTCACCTATTTGTTTTGTTTGACATATTTACTGTCGTTTATATGTTTATTGTAATCAAATCTTCTTTGTTGATCTTGTTTATCACATCTTGTCTCATTACTTAAACGTTTTAATTGCTTTAACAGTTTCTTTTGTTTCCCTCTTTTTTGTCTGTTCTGTACTGCTTAGTCTTTCCATGCGCATTATGATTTTGTGTTAGTGACAATGGCCTACTTTTATTTAAAGAGCCGTCTATAAAGAAGAAACCCTCACCCGAGGCACCAAAGCCAGCAGCCACAACAGTTGAACAAAAAGTCTCTCCCCCTGAAGGTAGAGTCTCTGTTACTTTGTCTTCTTGTGTCACAGCTGTCCTTTTTTTGTTTTTGTGTTATGTCTGTATGTGTCACATGTCTTCACCTTTATTGGTCCCTTTTTAGTTCATTTATGTATTTATTTTTACTACCATACCTTATCTATTCATCTTGTCTGTTTATGCGTGCACTGTTTGTGCTTGAACTCTTGCACTCCATTTGTCCATCTTACAACTAACACTCACGGGACACCTCTACTTGCGCAAATATGTTTGCCTGAATGATCTACTTTCGATCTAGGATTCATTTCAGGTAATAAAAACAAAAAATTGAAGCTGTAGAGTATGTAGGATAATGCATTACATTTGGTTTCACATTTCTCAGATTACATTATGCTCATAACTTGTCCTCTGTTTAATAAACATTTAATCTTTGCAGACAAAGGCCCCGTTCAAACCCCTGGACCTGTCCAGAAAGGTATGGTTGCTATTTTGTTTTATTATGTTTCAATTTTGTGTGTGTGTGCAATTTTCCGTTTTGTTAGTCTTGTTTCTTTAAATAACATTTATCAATTATTTAAGAAAATGTATATTTTTTGTGTGAAACTGGTCCTCGTCATGGTTGGTAAATGGATCTTCCATTGCCAACCCATTCAGTCAATTAGCCAAATCCAGGGAATGAAGTGTTAGCATAAATATTTGTGAATAAAAATCGCTTCCAATGTGTGTTGCCCATTTGGCTGTCTTGTGATTGTTTGCTGTGCTTTCTGTGACATCATGATATGTCATTTATTCAGAAACTCCTAGCACCACACAGGCTTATCTTAAAAGGAAAACTAAGGTTCACGCTGAAGAGGAAGAAAAACTGGTGACGCCAGTCTTAACAAAAGTCACAAGAAGAACTAAAGATGAAAAAGTCGAGCATGAAGTGGTGTCTTTGACACAGATCAGCAAAGTTCTGCCTGAAGCACAATCAACAGAACCTGGGGCAACTCTCCAGAAAATTGAAAAGACCAGTAGTTACGAAATAAAAGAGGACACATATAAGAGTGTTACAAGAACAGAGAAAACACGGAGTGAGCAGGGAAAGAAACCTGAAGAATCTGTAAAAGAAAAGGAGCAGAAAGAGACAATACCAGAGACGAAAGTGACAGACAAAAAGGGAGATTTTAAGAAGAGCACGATGCTAAAAGCTGAGGAACCCAAGAAAACCGGCCTTAGTTTCAAAAAAGGATCTAAAACGCCATTAACAGAAACGGCACAAGACACTGTGACTCTGAAACCAGTTGTGAAACCTGGAAAATTAGATAGTCCTGTTCTAAAGAAAGAAAAAAATGATGATGGGATGAAAGATACCATCACTTTTCAGACACATGAGAGACTTCAGCTGGATGAAGAGGTTATAGCCATGCAGATTAATGAAATGACCCCCGCAAGTAGTAATGGTAAAGAAGCCGTCACAGCAAAAGCTGTTGTTTCAGCAGCACAGGACACGACCTCAGAAGAGGCAAAACAGCCAATAATGAAAGTAAAGAGAGTTCCAATGCAGGATCAAGAGGAGGAAACTGTACAACTAAAACCATTTTCAAAGGAAGTTAAAGCTGATGTGCCTGATGAAAAAGGTCCTCGGGCAACAACTGATATAGATATTACAGGTATAAAATATCCTGATAGATCATCGACAGATCAGAAGCCGGACATTAAGGTGACAGAATCAGATAAAGACAAGAAGACAGACAAAGAGCTTGACAAGATCAAGAAACAGCAAGAGGAGCAAAAATCACACATTCCCAGTACAGTGAAGAAAACAGAGAAATGTCCAAAAGAAGAAACGGAATCCCTATTGATTAAGAAGGCAAGGTCTGTTCCAAAGCAATCTGAAGAAAAAGAGGAGGTATTACTAAAACCTGTAGAAGTAGCCAAAAAGCCTGTAGAGCACAAAAAGACTCCCTCGCCGAAGGCTGAGAAACCTGCAGAAGAGAAACCCAGTCCCCCTTTGACCACACCAGCTAGGAAAGCACAGAAGAGTCCACAGGAAGAAGATAAACAAATGTCATCTAAGAAGACTGGTGTTCTGCCTGCTAAAATAGAGGAAAAAATGGAGGTAAAGCTAAAACCGGTTGAACTTGCCAAAAAGGAGGCTGAGCCAAAAAAATCACCTTCTCCAAAAACCGAATCCATTCTAATGGAAAGGAAGCCCAGTGCAAAACAAGCTAAAAAGCTGTCACCTAAAGACTCAGTCGAGTCTGTTACTTTGAAAAAGGTCCCGAAGAAAATCTCCCCCCAAGACGACACTTCCTTACAAGCTGAAAAACCAAAGCTGCCATTACTGAAGGAGTTCTCTCCTGGGGCTGTGGAGCTGGAAAGGATTCCAACTCAGCAAGAAGAAGAAGTGTTTGAGGAAGAAGATGAGAATGAGGAAGATGTGGATGAAGAAGCATGGGGATGGGAGCTTGCTCCTCGTGAAAGTTATGGATCAGATGACTCATTGGAAGATGGAGCTGTGGAAACTCCCGGAGGCGTGGGTGAGAAAAGAGGTGAGAGGGAAGCCAAGACCCTGCCACTGATATCTGCCATCCCTCACCCACCAAAGTCATCATCAATAATATCCATCCTCTAATTCAACTTCTTTTTAACAACTTCGTCTTGATTTTTCATGTGTGGTGTTACTCCGTGTTGTCAGTGTGTCTGTTTGTGTTTCATTTGTATGTACACCCATTGTCTATTTGTGATGTAGTGTCTTCGTTTGCGTTGTCTTTTGTTGAAAATTGTCACCATTATATGTTTGTTGGTCCATTTTTTATGGATCCAATGATGGATCATTTTAATCTTCATCTTTACATAATTCATTTCAGTAATCTGCTTCTATCTTCCTGTCACTGAGTGTCTGTTTGTATGAGTGTATGCTGTATGAATGTAATTTAACTGACGACTGCAAAAGTTACAAACGTGCTGTAATATATTAAATAGATGGAAAACCAAAGGAAGAGGCAGGTCCAGGCAGAGGCAGAGGACTTAAACGTAAGAACTTTATGGAATTTCCTTTGATATGCCTTTAGACTATATGGAAACATATTTCTAAAGCACATATTCTGTGCTTAGTTTGAACTTTTAAAATATCAGCTCCTCCTTTCTCATTCCAGCAAGACAAACTCCATCCCCTGGTGATGCTGGACGTGGAAGAGGAAGACCTGGAGGTGGTGGTGACAAACCTCCTGGAGACTCACCGTTTGGTTTCCAGCTCAAGGCTGTTCCTCTGAAGTTTGTGAAGGAGCTTCAAAACATCGTGCTGCAAGAAGCTGAGTCTATTGGTTCCTCAGCTGTGTTTGAGTGCCAGATTTCTCCTTCTACAGCTGTTACCACATGGATGAAAGATGGAAGCAACCTGAGGGAGAGTCCAAAGCACAAGTTTACCTCTGATGGCAAAGACCGTAAACTGGCCATCATTGATGTCCAGCTGTCTGACACTGGAGAGTACACCTGTGTAGCCAAGCTTGGAAATAAGGAGAAGACTTCCACTGCCAGACTTATTGTAGAAGGTGAGGACTTTTACTTCTGACACACTGTGATTGGGTGATATTTTGTGTCAGCATCACTGTGTGATTCCTAAATCTGAGTCTTTCACCCTGAACAGAGCTGCCTGTTAAGTTTACTAAGACTCTGGAGGAGGAGGGGTCTGTAATGAAGGGACAGCACATGTACTTGACTTGCGAGTTGAGCAAAGAACGCCCAGTGGTGTGGAAGAAAAATGGCAAGGAGCTTGAGCAAATCCCTGGCAAGCTTCAGATCAATGTTATCGGACTGCAACAGGCTTTGACGATCCAGGATGCAAATGATGACGATGCCGGTGTTTATACGTGCGAGTGTGAAAATATCAAGACTGAAACAAAAATGAAAGTGATTGGTAAGAAATATCTTCATGATAATAATAATAATACATTGAATGTATATATGCCTTTCTAGCACCCAAGAACACCATACTAAAAGTACAAGTAAATAAACAGCAATAAAGAAAACTAAAGCAGAAAATAGACAGGCATTAAAAATGGTAAAATTGGACAATGCAAATAATTTAAAGACAATATGCAAGCTTGAACATATGGGTTTTAAGGGAACTGAAGTTTCATTGCATCTCAAATGAAATGCCCCTGAAATGCCTTAATAAATGCAAGGCCTTCTGAATGATGTTTGTATATTTTGTATATTTTACAGAAATCGTAAGAGACTGGTTAGTGAAGCCACTGAGGGACCAGCACGTGAAACCCAAGACCACTGCTACCTTCAAGGGTGAGCTCTACAAGGACACTCCCAACTGGAAATGGTTCAAAGGAAACGAAGAAATTCCCAATGAACCTACAGACAAGACTGAAGTCAAGAAGGATGGAAAAGAAATGACTCTGACCATTAAGAACGCCCATCCAAATGATGCTGGCGAGTATGCCATTGAGGTTGAGGGCAAGCGCTACGCAGCAAAACTCACGCTTGGAGGTAGGTCTCCTTGGTTTTTTAATCTCTGTTGTGGTTCTTTTAATGAGCCGATAGCGAATGTTCCACCTCCTTTGGTTCTATGTCCATTCAGAGCGTGAGGCAGAGATTCTGAAGCCACTTGCCAGTGTGGAAGTGGTTGAGAAGAAGGAGGCCAACTTTGATACCGAAATCTCAGAGGATGACGTGCCTGGAGAATGGAAACTTAAAGGGCAGGTCTTAACTAGATCACCGGTAGGTCCTGCATAAAATGCTTGGTTATATTTGTTGTGTTAGTGTTGCCATACTTGTTTCAGTCATATATGAAATGTTGGATCTAATTTCTTTTTTTCTTTTCTTTTTTTTTCTTTTAAGACATGTGACATCAGAGCTGAGGGCCCAAAGCGATTCCTTACTCTGAAAAATGTTCAGCTTGACCAGGCTGGTGAAGTTACATACCAAGCTCTGAATGCGATGACGAGCGCAATGCTAACGGTCAAAGGTAAGCAAATCCTGAAGGTCTACTTTCAAAAAACAGTGACTGTAAAAATGCATTTAACTGCAGTTTATTTAAATGCATTACCCTAAGGACAATGTTATGTCACACCTCCCAGAGATGGAAATGGATTTCACTGTCCCGTTGAAGGATGTTTCGGTGCCTGAGCGTAAACAAGCAAAATTTGAGTGTTCCATCACTAAGGAAATACCTAAAGTGATGTGGTTTAAGGGTTCTGATATTATTACCTCTGGAAATAAATATGAACTCATTGATGATGGAACAAAACATATTTTGATTATAAATAGCTGTGAATTTGATGATGAGGGAGAATACACTATTGAGGTCATGGGCAAAACATCATCAGCAAAACTAACGGTAGAGGGTAAGTTGTGTCGTATCATTATTTGTAAGAACTGTTGTTTGCTAAACGTTTTTATTATTTTTATAAATACGTTATTTACTGTTTAAGTAGTTGTGTCTCTGGAATGGTGGTGTGATTTTTGAGTCACATTCTTTGTGTGAACCTGTAGTAAACTGGACTAATGTTATAGGTATGAGGCTGAAGTTCACCTCAGAATTAAAGGACATAACTGTGAAGGAAGGTAAAATTGCCAGATTTGAGACTGAGGTCTCTCATGAAAACGTCTCGGTGGCGTGGTACAAAAACGAGATCAAACTGCATCCAAGCAGAACAGTATTAATCCATTTTGAAGGAGTAAGGCATGTATTAGAAATGAAGGAAGTCACACTAGATGATACTTGCCAAATAAAGGCAGAGGCAAAAGGAATCACAACCAAGGCTAAGCTGCTGGTTATAGGTAAATTTTTTTTTCTTCATATCCCTTTCTAACTTGCCTTTAGTTGGGCGAAAATATACTAACACTGAATAAAAGATGGTACCAGTTGGTGAATATTATGAAATCAACTAGAAGGCACAAGCTTTAACTTCCCCACTTAACACACTTTGGTTTGACGCTTCTCTCTTGTCCCTTATCTCTTTTGAAAAACGTTCAGTTGTGCTGTTACTAATACATCATACCTTTGCAGAGGGTGATGCTCGCTTCACTGTCAAGTTGCAAGACTACACTGCAGTTGAGAAAGATGAGGTCACTCTTGACTGCGAGCTGAGCAAAGATGTCCCTGTGAAGTGGTTCCATAATGAGATTGAAATTAAAGCCTCCAAGGTGGTGTCCATGAGGTCAGAGGGTAAAAGAAGAATCCTGAACCTTAAGAAAATAGAGCAGAAAGACAAAGGAGTGTATGTGTGCGACTGTGGAACGGACAAGACGTCAGCCAACATGAACATTGAAGGTGATATTTTTGTAGTGTTGTTTAAGGCGGCCTATTTAAATTTAAGTTTTAGTCTAGTCTTTGCATCAAGCTGTCATTTTAGTTATTATTAGTCTTAGTCACATCCAGACTCTTTTTAGTCTAGTCAAGTTTTAGTCGACTAAAAGTCTTATATATTTAATCTTATTTTAGTCAGAATGATGCACGACTATTTTTGTCTAGTTTTAGTCGAGGAAAACTGATGACATTTTAGTCTAGTTTTAATCAACAAAAGCTGTGTTTTAGTCTTTTTTATTAATGCAAGTCAAAATGGTATAAATACTTCGTAGCATAAACAAAATCTTTGAATTTATGACATTTGTTTTGCCAACTATGTTAGAACTTATATGTACACATTTTTAATAAAATAAATGAATAACATCCCATTACTAAAAAGTGCAAATACATTGTGTACAATGTGAAAATGTGTGTGTCTGTTGCCATAAAACCCACATTTGAAAAACTGGTAAAAGTCTTCACCTTTAGTGTGTGGGCCTGAACTCACCTGAATATTTTTTTAAAATCCTGAACAAATATAGTCTACACAAACTTTTGTCCACTCTAGATACATTTCATTCACATTAGAGCTTAGATTAGGCCCAAAAAATGAAACGCGAGCCTGTGCATCCCGGCCCGACATATTAACTGCAATTTTTGGCCCAAGCCCGATTTAAATCCGAAATAGTTTTTGGGCCGTTGTAACACACGTTCTGAACTGAGGGAGCGTTCCTAGACTGACACGCCGAGCTCAAAGACAATCAAATGCTGGATCATGGCCTGGCCCGAGGAGAGTGGCAGGAAATATCGGGCCGGGTTCGGACAGAGAATCTAAAGTTAAATTCACATGCCTCTCCATGGACAAAAGTATTGGGACGTAACATCTTCAACTCTAAGGTTGAGCGTCCTTTACCTTTTTCTCCCCTCCCTATCATACAGGAAATAACGTCTTGTCTCGTTTTAGTCAACGAAAATGAAGAGACATTTTAGCACAGTTCATATCTTGTAAACCACATTAAGTCTCGTTCTTATTCGTCAACAAAACTACATAATTCATTTCGTTTTGTTATTTTCACATGACCTGCATTTACGTCGCGTCTCGTTTTTGTCATGTGAAAAATGTTCGTTGACGAAGATATTTTGTCATAATTTTCATTGACGAAAACAACACTAGCATTAGGGTACTTTTGCAAACAGGAAGTTATTATTTATATCAAGCTTTAGTGTCTATAGCATAATGTATTTCATATTTCTTTTTTCTGCAGATTTTTTATTGGATTTATTTACATTTTATATTTTATATGGCACTTGTCTCTGTGTGCCTGTGCAGTCCTCCAGGCTCAATAAAGTTTTCTGATTCTAATTTTGATTCTGCCTCTAAATACTACTTCTCATCTTCAGCTCGCGACATCAAGGTGGTCCGACCCATGTATGGAGTTGAGCTGTGTGATGGTGAGACTGCACGCTTTGAAGTGGAGATCTCCGAAGACGATGTCCACGGCCAGTGGAAACTGAAGGGCGAAGTCCTCACGCCTTCACCGGTAAACATACATGCCGTTTCTGCTTTGAATAGCTTTGAATTTTGAAGTCTTGTTTGAGCTTTGAAGTCTTGTTTGAGCTTTGAAGTCTTGTTTGCTCATATGTCATCCATTCCTTTCTCATCCAGGATGTTGAGATCATTGAGGATGGTGCAAAACACACTTTGACAATCTACAACTGCAAAGTGTCCCAAACTGGAGAGGTGGCTTTCCAGGGGGCAAATGCAAAGTGTGCTGCAAACCTGAAAGTGAAAGGTAGTCTTCGTTTTTCCCCTGAAACTTCCTTACACAGGCTATTACAATATGACCAGCTGCATCATGAACATAAATGAGCAGATAACTTTTATAATTATAATAAAATGATATTATAAAATAAAATAACTAACTAACATAAAATAATAATTGAAAAAAATTATCTATGTGTTACAGAACTGCCAGTTAGCTTCCTGACATCTTTGGGTGACGTGCACGTGTATGAGAAAGACGAGGCCAGATTTGAATGTGAGCTGTCAAGGGAGGTAAAGGTCTTCCGCTGGCTGAAGGGATCTCAAGAGTTGAAGGCTGACGAGAAGTATGAAATCTCCTCAGAGGGAAAAAGGTACACCCTTGTCATCAAATCTGCAGCCTATGAGGATGAGGCTAAGTACATGTTTGAGGCTGAGGACAAGAGATGTACTGCCAAGCTCATCATTCAAGGTAAAGATACAGAACTGATGACTTTATGTTGTCCAGGATGTGCATTTTAGCTGTTGTTTTAATTTGTGACTTCTCTCTTTTCTTAGGTATTCGCCTGGAGTTCGTCAGACCCATCAAGGACGTGACGGTGAAAGAGCGTGAGACGGCGGAGTTCAGCATCGAGCTCTCTCACGAGAAAATCCAGGTCACCTGGTACAAGAATGATGTGCGCCTGCACCCGAGCAAAGTTGTGCACATGTCTGAACAGGGCAAGATCCACACTCTGTCCATCAAGGAGGTGTCCATTGATGACACCTCACTCATTAAAGTAGAGGCTCTAGGGAAGACCTCTGAGGCCATGCTCAATGTGATTGGTAAATATATTTAATCCCCTGATGCATCATTCTCTGATCAAAAGACTCAGTTTCCCCAGAAATGTTAAAACACTTTGTTTTCTTCATCTTCTCAGAGGGCGAAGCATACTTCACCACCAAGCTGCACGACTACACGGCCGTTGAGAAGGACGAGGTGGTGCTGATGTGCGAACTGAGCAAACGCTCCGCTGAGGTGAAATGGTTTAAAGATGGCCAAGAAATCACTCCATCCAAGAACATCCTCATCAAGGTTGATGGAAAGAAACGCATACTGACAGTTAAGAAGGCGGAGAAGATCAACATCGGTGAATACATCTGTGACTGCGGCTCCGACAAAACGGCTTCCAAGCTGAACATTGAAGGTACTTGCTTGTTGAATGTACTTTGTGCATTACATTATTTACTGAGGAGAGGATTGTAGTCACCCTTAATGTGTATTGCATGTATCAGAGCTAAAACATCCTCGGGATCAACTTGAAACAGTATAAGGGCCCGGATCGAATTTTCGCACCCGGGTCCATGACTATGTTGTTACGCCACTGCCTCAACCTAATTGTCTTTTTCCTCTTTGTCTCTGCAGAGCGTGATATCAAGATAGTCCGTCCACTGTACAGCGTGGAGGTCACAGAGACCGAGAGCGCTCGATTTGAGACGGAGATCTCTGAGGAGGATGTGCATGGTCACTGGAAACTAAAAGGAGAGGCTCTGCATCAGTCTGCTGTAAGAATTAAATCACAAACAATATAAAAATCGTCATAAAACCTCATTCTTGAGTTTTTCTACTTCTTGGATCCAGTATCTAATTTCTCCTCTCTATGTTTAGGACTGTGAAATTAAGGAAGAGGGCACCAAGCACATTCTGATTCTATACAACGTGAAAATGGACATGGCTGGTGCCGTGGACTTCAGTGCCGCCAATGCTAAATCTAGTGCTCAGCTCAGAGTTAAAGGTGAGAATTCTGCTCATTTATGAAAATATGAGTTATTTTCTGCATTTCTTTCAAAAACTGAAATGCTATTATATAGGTATGTGTTATATTATCTTACAAAACATCTAGGAACTTCAGAATTTCGCTGAAGTAAAATAAAGTGGCCATAGACCCTAAGCATTAAGCAGTAATTATCACCCATAATAATTTCAGCCTTACTAACCTAAACATTTTTTACTGTCAATTCCTGGATAGTGATTGACAGCACCAGATATCTTGGCAGAGATTACCTAGGAGCCAATCAGGAACCACTGTTATTTTAGAAGCCCTATCCTTATCTGGAGTGCCTGATAAGTGACTGGCAGACCCTTAGAATGCCTCCTGTTTTACCAGGAATTGCATGGTGCTAATGAGAGACCACCACAGTCATGAGCCACAGGGCTTTGGATCATGTCTTGGTCTCATGAAGGTTGCAGGAAAATGGAGGATTTGAGTGAAGAGTTAAACTTTTAAGAAATAATAGTTGTTTCTTGGAATTACTAACAATGGATTCATCTCTATCTGAAGCACGCTCAATTACCATGTTGAGGCCTCTTCGAGATGTTACCGTCACTGCTGGGGAGACTGCAACCTTCGACTGTGAGCTTTCATACGAGGGTATCGTTGTTGAATGGTTCGTTGGATCCACAAAGATGGAGCCAAGTGACAGAGTAAGGTTTCATTTTATATATGTTGTTTTTTTTATGTTTGGGCACTGTTTAGTGGGGCAAAATGTTGTGTGTACTGAAACTCTTGATACATCTCAAATGTATTCAGCTATAAGCCTTTCTTGTTTCCAGGTATTGCAGTTCTATAAAAACACATTACTGTCATAGGTGATAGTCTGGTGCCTAGATTACCCAATCTAATATATATATATATATATATAATAAATATATATATATATATACATATAAATACACAAGTGTATATGTGGTTGAGTGTGAATGTCGTGTGTGTGTGTGTGTGTGAGTAGCTGGAGTGCTACAAAATTCTTCTTTGTGTTAAAACAAATATATGTAATATTTCACATATGAGTTTTGTGAGGTTAATATTATTTACACTATGTGAAAGTATTTACATAACAGAACAGACTTCCTGTTTTAAACAATTTTCATTGAAACATCTTCATCTTCATATTTAGATTAGAATTCATTAGAATTTAGCAACATTGAATTATTTTCATCAGGATATTTTGTTCCCATAAGCACCAACAGCAGATTTTGTGAGGGCTTACAGCTGAAGTTCTGAGATAACACTCGCCATTTAAGCTCCTCTGGTTATTTTTAACTACATCAGGAATGTTTGTTGAAGTGATGGCCTTTAATGTTCTGCGGTCAGAAATCTGTATTAGTTATGTAGTTACATTGCAAGATTCTTACTATTTTTATTAATTTAAATAAAATAGTGTTAATGTAAATATTCCTCGCCTGTTTCTGACATAGTTTAACAGCTATGGTGTTTAAGCTGAAGTTTCTGATATTGAACAGGTGGTGACCAGAGCAGAGGGCAGACTGCAGAGTTTGACTCTGAGAGACGTCAAGATGTCAGAGGCTGGGGTTGTGAAAATTACTGCAAAAGACTTCCAGACTCAGGCAAAACTCATTGTCAATGGTTAGCACTAATATATTATATTACATTAGTCATTTAAATATATAAATATATTAGTCATTTAAATATTTATAATGGCTATGCAGATAAATGCACAGTATGAAACCTACTATGATTTATTCATTTATTCAGAGCCACCGGTTGAATTTACTAAGCCCTTGGAGGACCAGACAGTTGAAGAGGAGGCCACAGCTGTACTGGAGTGTGAACTTTCCAGAGAAAAAGCTGATGTCAAGTGGTTCCGAGATGGACAGGAAATCCGTAAAACAAAGAAGTATGAAATGGTGGCTGAGGGCTGCAAGAGGAAACTGATCATCAAAGAGTGTACTCTCGATGATTCCAAAACATACACTTGTGATGCCAAAGAGTTCAAGACCTCTGCTTTCCTGAACGTTGAGCGTAAGCAAAAAAAATTTATTTGAATAAGATGCATAAACAGACATGATTTACTTGGATGGCAGATTTTTTACGTTTTTTTATTTTTTCTTTAATCAGCTCCACATGTTGAGTTCTCTAAGCCTCTTCATGATGTTGAGGTCAAGGAGAAAGAGTCTGCCAAGTTTGAATGTGAAGTTTCCCGTGAAAGTGCCAAGGTACTTGATTCACAAATCTAAGAATGACCTGAATGGGAACGGGAATTCCAACCTTCATTTACAAGTATAAATGGAAATGGAAGTTACTCAAGCCTGTTTGTTTCAACAGGTCCGATGGTACAAGGATGGTGTTGAGATCAGAAAGGGCAAAAAATATGAGATTATTGCCAAGGGAGTGCAGCGTATTCTCATCATAAGCAAAGCTGTCTTTGATGACGAAGCTGAGTATGAATGTGATGCAAGGACCTCCAAATCCTCCGGAATGCTAACAGTTGTCGGTGAGTTTTGACAAATTGAACATATCAACCAACATTAAACAATTTGCTGTGGGATAAACAAAGTTTTCAGATTCTGATTGTGAAGATGAAACCATTCGTCAATACTGACTGGAGCTTATCACTTTCCTTACAGAGGAGGAGGCGAGATTCACTAAGAACCTGGCTAATGTTGAAGGCACCGAAACTGACAGTATTAAACTGATCTGCGAGGTCTCCAAGGCAAGTGTTGACGTCACATGGTATAAAGGAGACCAGGAACTGCCTGAAGGTGGAAGATACGAACACATTGCCGATGGCAGAAAGAGAATCCTCCTCATCCAGGACCTTCGGATGGATGATGTTGGAGAGTACAACTGCAGACTGGCCAATTCAAAGACATCAGCAATGCTAAAGATCAACGGTAAGCTGCCTGGTGTCTGTATTAGTACTGCACAGTCCTGGGATTCTTGATTACTGATACTAATTTAATAGAAATTTCTGATTTACTGATTTACCCATAAAAATTCAGATTTTCCCTTAAAAAATGTTGGATACATTAAGTTATGCAAATTGTTTATTTATGTGTCACTAGAATTGGCAGCCGAGTTCATCTCCAGACCCCAGGGCCAGGAGGCGGTGGAGGGTGAAAAGGCTGAATTTGCGTGCTCAGTGTCCAAAGAAACATATGAAGTAAAATGGTTCAGGGGTGACACAGAGCTTCAAACCGGGGACAAATACGAGATCGTTAGTGATGGCAAAAGGAGAGCCCTTATTGTCAAGAACTGTGAGCTGAAGGATGAGGGTGCCTTTATTGCCTGCATTGGCTCCGTCAAGGCCTCTGCCAGCTTAACTGTGATTGGTAAGTGTGGCTAAATATGTCACTGTCTTTCCAGTGTTTACTGAATGTGACACTAAAAGGTAATATTTTTCTTCCATCTCTGCAGAAAAACTGAGAATAATCACACCTATCAAGGATACTCAGATGAAGGAAGGACAAGAAGTTGTTCTCAACTGTGAGGTCAACTCGGAAGGCGCCAAGGCCAAGTGGCTGAAGAATGATGAGACGATGTTCGAGAGCAGCAAGTTTGTTATGGCCCAGAGGGACACAGTTTTCTCTCTCAGGATCAAAGCTTCTGAGAAGTCCGATGAGGGAACTTACACTATCATGCTGACCAACCAGCGTGGTGAACAAGCTAAAAGCTCCGCAACAGTTGGCGTACTGGGTAAGGCCCTGTTTGCGCAGGTTTTGCAACATGTTTAAATGCACATCTTTGCTCATTATTCTGATATTTGTCTTCCCCACAGAGGAGGAGCTCAAGATCATAGAGCCTCTGGAGGACTGTGAAACAGAGGAGAAGAAGACAATTAGCTTCTCTTGCAAAGTGAACAGACCAAACGTGACAGTTCAGTGGTTGAAGGCAGGCCAGGAGATCACCTTCAGCAAACGTGTTGTGTACCGTGTGGACAAGGACAAACACACTTTGACCATCAAGGACTGCACCATGGACGATGAGGGTGAATACACTGCTGCTGCTGGTGCAAGCAAGTCTTCAGCTGAGCTAATAATCAGCGAGGCTCCCACAGACTTCACCACGCAACTCAGAGACCAGACTGTCACTGAATTTGAGAATGCAGAATTCACATGCCATGTTTCTAAGGAGAGGGCCTCTGTTAAATGGTACAGAAATGGCCGTGAAATCAGAGAAGGACCCAGGTATGCTTGTTTTGATGGGCTAGCCATATTGCATATGTCTTCCATCATTTCCTTTTGATCTTTCCATCTATTCTGTCTGTTAATTAGGGGCATCAGCTCAGATCATGGGATCAGATGATTTAACAGCAATAATCAATAACTTGGTAATTCTTACATTCCATTATATTCTTTATTTCTTCCACTAGGTATCACATGGAAAAAGACGGAAAGGTATGCACACTTAACATCAAGGAATGCCGGCCTGATGATGAATGCGAATATGCTTGTGGTGTGGAGGACAGAAGATCCAGGGCTCGTCTCTTTGTTGAAGGTCATTTTGGCACTATGATTGACTACATATGTTTGTCCTGCCATTTTCAAGGTGCAATTCCACTATAAGATGTATTTTCTATTTGCAGAGACCCCTGTGGAGATTGTCAGACCCCCCACAGATGTATTTGAGCCCCCTGGCTCAGACATTGTGTTTGAGGTTGAACTGAACAAAGACAGAGTTGAAGTTAAATGGATGAGAAACAACATGATTATTGTCCAGGGTGACAAATACCAGATGATCAGTGAAGACAAGATACACCGTCTCCAAGTTTGTGAGATCAGGCCTCGTGATCAGGGCGAGTACAGAGTGGTTGCCAAGGATAAGGATGCCCGTGCCAAGCTGGAGCTTGCAGGTATATGTTTTTTACAGTTAAATGTAATTTACTTATGTATTAGTATAATGGTTAATTTGTTTCCACTTTATGATAAAAACATTACAATTTTCCTTGATTTCCATTTTTCTTACAGCGGTTCCAAAGATCAAGACCACAGACCAAAACCTTGTGACAGATGCCGGAAAGCCTTTTGTGATGAGCATTCCTTATGATGCTTACCCTCGTGCAGAGGCTGAATGGTTCTACAGTGACATCAGTCTCCCAGTGCAAAATATTGACACATCCACTGACATGACCCAGTACAGGCTAAAGGACCCTAAGAAGTCTGACCAAGGCCGTTACAAGATTGCCATCAAGAATAAGCATGGGCAGGGAGAGGCCTTCATCAATCTGGATGTTATTGGTAATCTAGCTATCTACAAAAAACTGCATGGAGATGTAATGATAAACGTCAGAAATATAATTCCAAAATAGCTGGACAAGAGCTAGAATTTTTCTTCTAAACTGAATGGTTTGCTATCAAAAGGCTGCGTACAGTAAACACTGTGCCTTGTGTCAATTGGTCTGTGCAGCTCTTACGTATATACTGCATTTTAAATACATAGTACCCCATCTTTCTCAAGTCTTCTAAATGGCTGACCTTGATTTCTAGATGTTCCTGGACCTGTAAAGAACCTGAGAGTTGTCGACACTGCTGAAGGCGAGGTCAGCCTTGCCTGGGACGAGCCTGAGAGCGATGGCGGCAGCAAGATCTTGGCCTATGTTGTAGAAAGACGTGATGTCAAGCGCAAATCCTGGACGGTGGCCACTGATCGTGCTGATATCCCAGAGTACTGCGTTGGTGGATTACAGAAGGAAAACTTGTACTTCTTCCGTGTTTGTGCTCGCAACAGGGTTGGCAATGGAGAGCCTGTCTCAACTGATGAAGCTGTCCAAGCCAAGAATAAATTTGGTAAATACTGCTTTGATTTATATGAATTATCAGAACTCAAGCTGAGGGGAATGCGAGAGGATGCACACCCTGTTAAGAAAAAAGAAACTGAAATCAATTAAAATCTCTTTTGGTCATGCTGAAATGTTAATTTTTTTTTACAAAGTTACATTTGTCGAAAATACGCTCAGTAGTCTTTGTTATTTTAAATATAATTTCTTCTTTTCATTGCAGATGTTCCTGATGCACCTCAAAATGTCAAGGTCGGTCCTGTCAACAGGTTTGGTGCCACTATGACCTGGGAGACACCTGTGTCTGATGGAGGGTCTGAGATCACATCCTATGTAATTGAGCTCCGTGACAGGACCTCTGTAAAGTGGGAGGCTGCGATGGTTGTCCGGGCAGAGGATCGCACAGCCACGCTCAGTGATGTTGTTGAGAATAAAGAGTATATCTTCAGGGTTAGAGCTGAGAACAAAGCTGGGATTGGTATGCCAAGTGCTGCCACTGATCCTGTGAAGATTATGGACCCTATTGGTTAGTCACCGTGATGATCATTTCCTAAAACAACTGTGTTTTAGCCATAGGCTACTCCTTACTTCAACTGTTTCACATGAAACTGTTTTGAAAAGCTTTTGCTTATTTCACTTACAGACAGGCCAAGTCCACCGCTGAACTTCAACTACACAAATGCAAACAGAGATTCTGTCCAGCTGACTTGGGAGACCCCACTAAGCAATGGAGGCAGCATGATCACAGGCTATATTATTGAGAAATGTGAAGATGGATTATACAATTGGCTAAGATGCAATGCTAGGCTCTGCCCAGACCTTTATTATCGGGTATGTAGGACTCTGCACGTTCTGATATTCTCAGCTCATGGCAAATGAAGGGTTAACTATCATGTTTTGCTCTTCTTCTAGGTGTCTGGTTTGAAGTTTGGTCAGAAGTATCACTACAGAGTATCTGCAGAAAATGCAGCCGGAGTTTCCGATCCATCTGAACAGATTGGACCACTCCTAGCTGATGACCCACATGGTAATCAATCGTAAAATATACATGCATATAAATTCTGAAAAATGCACATGAATGTGGACTTTTAACACACTTTTACTAAAATCTTTTAATTTGATTTTTATTAGTTGGTCCCACAATGAATCTGAGTGGATTCAAAAATGGCCTGGAAGTGATCGTCCCCAATGCTCTTACTATCCGTGTACCCATTACTGGATACCCTATACCCAAAGCCAAGTGGATGTTTGGTGATAAGGAGCTGACTACAGGAGATCGTGTATCTATGGTCACAAAGCCCACATACACTGAATTGGTCATTGCCCCAAGCGTCCGTCCAGACAAGGGCACATACACGCTGCACCTGGAGAATGACGTGACTTCAGCCTCTGGAGAGATTGAAGTAAATGTTATTGGTATGTGATCATTAATTTCCTATAATTAAAAGTAGCTACATTTATTTGACTGTTTTGGACACCTTACACCCTGCATGATGAGTGAGCCCTCTTCTCTTTACTCATTTAGCATCTCCCAGTGCACCCAAAGACTTCAAGGTTGCAGAGGTGACTAGGCACCATGTTCACCTCATGTGGGAGGCACCGGAACATGATGGTGGCAGCCCTGTAATTGGTTACAACATTGAGAAGAGAGAGGCGTCTCGCAAGACCTGGGTCAAGGTTAGCATTAGATTTTTAAAGCCTATACAATCTACGCAGATTTAAGTGGAATATTTTAAATACTGAGGGACGACAAGTGAACAAGATTACTGTCTATTTCAGGTGATGTCAGGCGTGCAGGACCTGGAGTACACAGTCACAGACGTTATCGAAGGCAAAGAGTACTTGTTTAGTGTGACGGCCTCTAACAAATGTGGTCCAGGAGAACCAGCATATATTGAGGATCCAGTGAATGTGTCCTCTCCAGCCAGTAAGTTATCATGCTATGAGAGGTAACTGCATTAATACTAAATTAATTAACAAATACAGATGTTGAGAGGGTGGTGTTTATTCTGAATTACAGCTGTGCCAGAACCACCAGAAAATCTGAAATGGAGAGACAAATCTGCAAAGGGTATCTTCTTGCTCTGGGAACCCCCCAAATATGATGGTGGGTCCCCTATAAAGGGCTACATTGTAGACAAATGCCAGCGTGGCACCGACAAATGGGAAGCCTGTGGAGAGCCAATGCCTGAGCTGAAGTAAGTTGAACATGTAAAAGTATGACTAATTAGTGCATAGCTTTTACATAAAAAAAAAAAAAATATATATATATATATATATATATATATAGTGTATGTATAAATACATACGAACCAAGTGTAACTACTTGTTCATAGTTCATTTAGTTTTTCATATCAATTAAGGTCACTTTATTTTTGAATATGTATGTATCTCAAACCTGGACTGAATATATGTATCTCAAATTCTCTCTTAAGGTTCCAGGTGACCGGCCTGATTGAGGGACAGTGGTATGCCTATCGTGTGAGGGCGGTGAACAAACTTGGAGCTAGCAGACCCTGTAAGGCCACTGATGAAATCCTTGCTGTTGATCCTAAAGGTACGCTTTTCATGCAATCCTCTCCAAACCCATGAGTTAACAGTTCATTTTTGAAAATTATCATAACCTTACAAATTTGTGTTACCTTATTACCACAGAGGCTCCAGTGATTGAACTGGATGCAAAACTGCTTGCTGGCCTGACTGCCAAGGCTGGCACTAAGATTGACCTTCCAGCAGATGTGCTTGGAAAACCAGACCCCAGAGTGAAATGGACCAAGGCTGACCTTGTCCTTAAGGCAGATGAGAGAGTCACTATTGAAACAAAGCCTGGACACTCTACGCTTTCAATTGCTAAGACAACCAGGTCCGACACAGCTACCTACATCATTGAAGCTGTTAATACCTGCGGTCGTGCAACTGCAACTGTTGATGTCAACATTCTTGGTAGAGTACTGATATAAATAACATTTTACTGAAGACGACTTGTTCAGTTTCTGTTTTTCTTGAGAAACATTAACTCATTTTTGTTTGGTAAAACAGACAAACCTGGTCCCCCAGCTGCTTTTGACATAACTGAGATTACAAATGAGTCCTGCTGCCTGGCTTGGAATGCCCCCAGAGATGATGGTGGTTCTGCTGTGACCAACTACATTGTGGAAATGAGACTCATGGACAAAGAAGAGTGGCAGAAACTCTCTGCAACAGTCAAGCAAACCACTTTTAAAGCCAGCAAACTGGTGGCTATGAAAGAGTATGTCTTTAGAGTATCTGCTGAGAACCAGTATGGCATCGGTACTCCTGCAGAGCATGTGCCAATTGTTGCCAAATATGCCTTTGGTAGGTATTCTCCGCAGTTTGGCTCTCTTTATTTCAAATTACAGCAAGGTATGAGAAACTACAGAGATTTTTTTTTCTTTTCTGTTTTTCAGAACCTCCTGGTTCTCCAACTAGGGTACAACCCTCTGATATTGCAAAGGATGCGGTCACTCTGACCTGGTATGAGCCTGATGAGGATGGTGGAAGTCCTATCACCGGCTACTGGGTCGAGAGATTTGATCCAGAAAGTGACAAATGGATTAAATGCAACAAGCTTCCAGTCAGGGACACAACACTAAGGTTGGCACTCTTTGACACATTCTGAGAACATAATGTAATGTGTGGAAAGCATTTTGAACACTAAATCACCATTCCTTATATTTCCAACAGAGTGAGGGGTTTGCCAACAAAAAAGAAGTACAGATTTCGTGTTCTGGCTGAGAATCTTGCAGGACCTGGAAAGCCAAGTGCTGAGACAGATCCTGTCTTGATTAAAGATCCAATTGGTAGGTCAATAGCTCTGTGTACCAGGGATGCATTGACATGAATAATGCACTCTAATAGGGCTGTAACTATCAAATGTTTTCATTGTTCTATGTTCTATAAACTGTGGTCAAATATTTAAATATTCTATAATACAGAATTACATTTTAGACTCTGTGACCAAATGGAAGGAAATTAAATCTTGTTCTATTAATTATAAATGTGAAACACTGATAAACAATTTTTACTTTTAAATAATAATACAGTTGGAGATTATGACAACACTCCACAGAAGTTGTTTTAAAAAAGTAATAGAAGCATTGCTTATGACAATGCGTTTGAATTATTTAATATTGATTGAATATTAGTGAAGGAATCAGAACACTAAAGTCATTTGGTATGATACAAACTTCTCTCATAGATCCCCCATGGGCTCCTGGAAAACCATTCCTCAAAGATATTGCAAAGACCTCTGCATTTCTGCAGTGGAACAGACCAGAGCATGATGGTGGAGCTAAGATCGAGTCCTACATCATTGAGCTTCTCAAGAGTGGAACAGAGGAATGGGTCCGTGTAGCTGACGATGTCCCAATGACGGAGCACTTACTGAAGGGTCTGATGGAGAAGCAGGAATACTCCTTCCGGGTCAAGGCTGTGAATGTCGCTGGGGAAAGTGAACCCAGTGAGCCAAGTGATCCGGTCGTGTGCAAGGAAAGACTATGTGAGTTCAAAGGTCTTCCTCATCTTATCTAGTTGCATCTTCTTCCATATCAACTGACAATAATATGTTGACTGTTAAATGTTTCCATTCAAACAGATCCTCCATCTCCACCACGCTGGCTTGAGGTTGTAAACATTTCGAAGACTGACTGTGCACTGAAATGGACTGAACCAGACAATGATGGTGGCTCTCCAATTACCAACTACGTTGTGGAAAAGAGAGATGTCAGACGCTGGTCATGGCAGACGGTGGACACCACAGTGAAAGAGACTAAATATACTGTCACTCCACTTAATGAAGGAAGTCTCTATGTGTTCCGCGTAGCGGCCCAGAATGCAGTGGGTATGAGCGAGTTCTGTGAGTTGGAGGACTCTGTTCTGGCAAAGGACACTTACAGTAAGTCATGACAGGGGTGATATGTTTTCTTCCTTCTTTTACTTTTGTGGTCGTAAGAAAGTGTTTAAATAACAAATTACTCTTTTCGTAGCAACTCCTGGACCACCTTATGCTTTGACTGTTGTTGAAGTGTCCAAGAGACATGTTGACCTGAAATGGGAGCCTCCTAAAAGTGATGGAGGAAGACCAATTACAAAGTACACAATGGCTTTTAATTCTAGTGTGTGAAATGCAATATACATACATTGTTTAGCATTTTGAATAGGTTTAACGAGTGACCTCTCTTGCAGATACGTTATTGAAAAGAAAGAGAAAGTGGGCACCCGCTGGTTGAAGTCTGGAAAGACATCAGGCCCTGAATGCAATTACAAGGTTACTGATGTTGACGAAGGCTCTGAGGTGCAGTTTCAAGTCCGTGCTGAAAATGAGGCTGGAGTTGGTGACCCAAGTGAACCCACAGAAATCATCACTATTGAGAATCCTATTAGTATGTTTCCATTTTTTTTTGCATCATGGCATGTCACATATTTTATAAATCCATAATAAAAGGAAAACTGTCTGATGCATGATGACCACTTGACTACTTATTTAATTATTGACTTGTTTTCAGGTGCACCTTCTCCTCCACTTGAGGTTAAGATTGTTGATGCCTCCAGAGAACACATCAACATCACATGGAAGGCACCTGAGAAGAATGGGGGAAGTCCTGTTACTGGATACCATGTTGAACTGGCCGAGGCAGACACAGAGAAGTGGATGAGAATAAATGCTCGTCCTATCAAAGAACTCAAATTTAAGGCAGAGGATGGCATCATTCCTGAGAAACAATACGTTCTCAGAGTCCGTGCCATCAATGCTATTGGAGTCAGTGATCCCTCTGAAATCTCTGACAAAGTTTTTGCTAAAGATCCTGACTGTAAGCACATTCTTTAATTTCATGAACGTCACACTGGCTTTGTCATAATAAAATACTATTTTCTGTAAAATAGTTGCCACAAATATATCGCAACAATTTTCTTGATTTCAAAGGTGCACCAACAATCAATGTGGAGACCCAAGATATTGTAATTGTTGAGGGTGAGAAGATGCATCTAAAGTTCCCATACAGAGCTATTCCCAAACCCTCAATGATTTGGAAGAAGGATGAAACGGAACTGAAAACCGGTGACAGACTCACTTTGGCATGTGAACTCAACAATGTCCAGATTGAACTTCTCAAATGCAAGCATGAAGACGCCGGTGTCTACACTGTCACTTTGGAGAACAGTCTGGGTTCAGTCACTGGAACAGTTAATGTTAAAGTGATTGGTAAGGCAACCTCTCTCCCTCCCCAAATCTTATTTTGTATTTTTGTTAAGTGAAACCTTGTTCAGCAAAATCACTTTCACCAACAGGTCTGCCTGGACAATGTAAGAGTATCTCTCCAAGTGAAGTCACCAAGAACTCCTGTACCATCTCATGGGAACCACCAGAGAGTGATGGTGGTAGCCCAATTCTGCATTATATATTGGAGCGCAGAGAGGCTCAGAAGAAGACATTTTTACCTGTGATGTCTGGAGTCAATGTGCTGAGCTTTGTGGTCAAAGACCTGATGACGAATGGCGAATATTACTTTAGAGTAAAGGCTGTTAATAGGATTGGTTGCGGTGAATATCTTGATCTTCGCAACCCTGTAATCCCAGAGGAACAGAAGCGTAAGTATAAGTTCTTTAAGTTGTTATAACTGCAACATTTTTCATGTTATGTTGTTCCATTATTTATTTTTTGCTCTTTTTAATACTGTAGAGCGACCTGACCCGCCAGTTGATGTGGAGGGATATGACCCTACCTCTCAGTCAATTACTGTAACATGGAAGGCACCACCTTCTGATGGTGGTTGCCCAATTACTGGCTATATTATCGAGAAGATTGAGAAGGATGGTGATAGATTTGAGAGATGTGTTCCAAACCTGGTGCCTGGTTTCTCCTACACTGTTACTGGCTTGACAGAGGGGAAGGAATACCAGTTCCGTGTGCGTGCAGAAAATGTTGCTGGAGCAAGTGATCCATCCCGTAGTACACCCCTGATTAAAGCTGCTGATCCTGTTGGTATGTTTAACAATACTGAAGCATGAGTCATTCTAAACAAACAAGAAATATAACCAACATGACCATGAGTTTTGTTATTTTATTTCAGACCCACCAAAGGTATCGCTACATGCACGCGTTGCATCTGGCCTTAGCATCAGGAAGGGTGAAGAGATTAGACTGGATGCTCACATCTCAGGGTCTCCATACCCCAATGTGACATGGTTTAGAAATGATGAAAATGTCCAGAAGATTGTCAAGAAGAAGCCAGATCTCATTCCAGCGAAGAAGAAGAAGAAGACCAAGGCTGTCCATCCTGAACCCGAGGAGGAGTTCCATCCTCCACTTCCAGATCGTCTCTCATTCGATCAAAGCAAGAGAGGCGAGAATGCACTGATGGTGCGTGAGGCCATAAGAGATGACCATGGACTTTTCACCATCAGGGTTGAGAATGCCCATGGTTTTGCCACTGCATCTTGTGATGTCAACGTTCTTGGTAAGATTGTAATTTTTTTGTTATTATTTATTTATTTTTTTTAGCATTTTTTTGTACTAATATGCATGTTATTGTGATCTGTAGATAAGCCAGGTCCACCAGTGAACTTTGGATTTGATGAGATTAGGAACACCTCTGTCATTTGCACATGGGATGCACCACTTGATGATGGCGGCAGTGAGATCATCAACTACATCTTAGAGAAGAAAGATAACACCACTGATGAAATTGGTTGGGTCACTGTTACCTCAACCCATAAAGGATACAACTACCCTGTGACCAAACTTATTGAGGGAAAAGAGTACATCTTCAGAGTCACAGCTGAAAATAAGTTTGGATGTGGAACACCATGCTATTCTGAGCCACTTGTTGCTAAGAATCAATTCGGTAATATAAGCAAACCAGACACACACAATATTAAAATTCACTATAGATTTGTTATAGAAATTGACTGAATATATGTTTTCATTTCTTCAAAAATTATTTCTAGATCCTCCGGATGCTCCTAACATGCCACGAATTGGAGAAGTCACAGCCAATAGTGTTGCTCTTACTTGGCATGAGCCTAAGGACAATGGTAGCCCAATCTTGGGTTACTGGATTGAAAGACGTGAAGTCAACAGCAAATACTGGACCAGGGTGAATCGCAACCTTCTCAGCTCACTGGCAGTCAAGGTTGAGGGTCTCATGGAAGGCCTGGTTTACGTCTTCAGAGTCTGTGCTGAGAATCTTGCTGGCCCAGGAGAATTTAGTGTCCCAACTGATCCTGTGGTTGCAATGGATGCAATCTGTAAGTGTTGTTGTTTACTGTTAGAAATGCATGAAAATGAAATAATTATTTTATTAAATATTTAATATTATAATATAATATTTATTGTACTATACTACATACTATTACACTACAATATACATTTTGATCATTTATAATTGTGAATCTATAATTATAGAAGTTTTCTAATACTCTCACACAATGAGTCTTTACATTACTGCTTAATTTTGTTTACAGTGCCCCCTGGTCCACCTGTACCAAGAATTGTTGATACAACTAATTCAACAGTGGACATTGCTTGGATTCCTCCACTGTACAATGGTGGTGGAGATATTCTTGGGTATCATGTTGAACGCTGTCTTGTGGGAGAGAAGGAATGGGTCAAAAGCACTGAATTTAGATGCAAGGAATGCAAGTATACCTTGACTGGACTGACAGAGGGAGCAGATTATAACATTCGTGTATACGCTGTAAATGAAGCTGGCCATGGAGTCCCAGGAATGACTGAACCTGTTCAAGTTAAAGAGCCTGAACGTGAGTTCTTACAAATCCAATTTGGAAAACCTTACTTATTCACTTTTGAAGCTGTGTCTAATCTCATGTTTGTTTTTACTGCAACAGTGGCACCAGGAATTGAGTTTGATATCTCTGTAAGGAATGGAGTAATTATAAAAGCAGGAGATGCTCTGCGTATACCAGCATATATTGTTGGCAGACCTGTGCCAGAGGTCAAATGGACAAAAGACGATGCTGAACCTGACAAGGAGCGTTTTGTTATTGAAACTGTTGGAAAATGCAGCACTCTAAGCATCAAGAACGCTTTGAGAACTGACCATGGCAAGTATGAGATCTCAGGAACAAATACCAGTGGAACAAAATCTGCTTTCATCAAGGTTGACGTATTAGGTAAGACTTCAGATCTTTCCTACTGCAATGCTTGTCCTAAAACTACCTGGTCTGAAATAACTACATGACATCTTTGTGCAATAGATGTTCCTGGACCTGTGGTTGATCTAAAAACAGTTCATGTCAGCAAGAAGATGATCTCACTTACCTGGGCTGATCCCGTTGATAATGGTGGAAGTGATATTATGGGCTATGTCGTTGAAAGAAAGGACGCAAAGATGCACATATACAGGCAACCTTTGGAAACTGCCTCTTGTAAATGTGACATTGTTGGACTTCTTGTGGGTGAGGAATACATGTTCCGTGTGGTTGCAAGGAACAAGTTTGGCCTGGGTGCCCCTGTTGAACTTGGACCTGTTCTTGCTGTGGATCCTAAAGGTAATTTTAACCTGTATTTTCAACAGTTAATGACAGTAATATAATTGTTGGTTTTACTTTATTTCTTTATGTTGTGCACATATAATAATTGATTAATGTTGACATCTTGAAATTCCAGGTGTCCCATCCGCCCCAGAAAAGCTTCACTACACAGCAAGGACCAAGAACACTGTTACACTTGCTTGGCAGCCTCCTCGCAGTGATGGAGGTTCTCCAATTAGAGGGTATTATATTGAAAAGATGAGGCAAGACAGTGATGAATTTGATGTCGCCAATCGTCAGATCTGCAAAGACCTAACAATTACATTGGAAAATCTGAATGAGAACATGATGTATGACTTCAGAGTAAAGGCTGTCAGTGAGGTTGGCGATGGTGAAGTTTCCAAATCCATCAGTGTCCATATTCAAGATGATGAACGTATGTATAAGTCTTCTGATTTTTCTTATGGTTAAAATATGTAACTGATATGTAGTTTATTTCACAACAAACTGTCTTTCCTATATCTTTTTAGTTTCTCCAACTGTAACGCTGACGAAGTTCATCAAGAACAATGCCATCATTGTCAGGAAGGGAGCAGCAATTGACATTCCTGCTGAAATTATTGGTCTCCCCTTGCCCACATATGAGTGGACAAAGAATGGAGTTGCTCTTGACGTGTCCACAGAGACCATGACACTTGAATCAGAGGAAATCAACAGACAAACAATAAACACCAAGATTGCTATTCCTGAAACTGTAAGACAAGACACAGGCTCATACAGGCTCGCTGCCACAAATATACATGGAACAGGCCAACAAATCATCAAAGTTGAGATTTTGGGTATGTCTTTCTTACTGATCATATTCATTGCAATGGGATTTAATCACATTTATCTCTGCCCGCTCTTTAATGGGTTTTACTTAGAACAACAAACACCCAGTCGTCAGCTCATTGTGAACTGAATGTGAGATAATGTGTGAGACAGATATTGAATCGCAGTTGTGTTTAAGTGAAAGTGTGCCTTTTGTTTTTACTTCAGATCGGCCCTCTCCACCACGGAATATTGTGGTTTCTGATATCAAAGCTGAGTCTTGCTACCTCACTTGGGATGCTCCTGAGGACAATGGAGGAAGTGACCTCACTAACTATATTATTGAGAAGAGGGATGCCAGCAAGAAGAAGTCTGACTGGGATCAGCTGACATGCTGCATCATCGATAGACGTTATGGGGTTTGTATTGTGATCCTGCTATAGTGGATAACTGTAGGCAATGTATTTGAACCTTCTGACCAATGATAATGAATCACTAATACTCATGTGGACTGTTTTTTCCCCAAAACTTTTTTAAGGTGTACAAGCTTGAAACCTATGGAACCTACCAGTTCCAGATCAAAGCTGAGAACAAGTTCGGAGTCAGCGATGGTTGTGAATCAGAGAAAGTTGTCCTCAAGGATCCATTCGGTCTTCCTGGTCCACCTCAGAGACCAAGAATCATTGGACACACTCGTTCATCTATGCTGGTAACATGGGACCCTCCAAAGGACAATGGTGGATCAACCATTCAGGGCTACTGGCTTGAGAAGAGAGAGAGGGGAGCTGTGTACTGGAGTCGTGTTAACAGGGCTCCTGTCACAAAGCCAGCGGTAAAGGGTTTGGAATACAATGTGCTGAGGCTCATTGAAGGTGCTGAGTACCAATTCCGCGTGATGGCACAAAACGCTGCTGGCATTGGACCACCAAGTGAAGCAACAGAATGTGTCTTTGCCTTGGATCCAAGACGTAAGCAGCATGCTGTTGCATTGATCCTATACTGTGTAGGATAGGAGCTGAACATCTTTAAACTAACCATGTTTTTAATGTTTCCTAAAGATGCACCAGGCCAACCACCTGCACCTGAAGTGAAAGACAAGACAAAAAGCAGTGTGACCCTTGGCTGGTCACCACCAGACAAGGATGGTGGAAGCCCAATCAAAGGGTACATCGTTGAGGTTCAGGATGAAGGCTCAGTGGAGTGGAAAAGAATAAATCAGCCTGATAAGCTGATTCTCAGTACTTCATATACAGTGCCAGATCTCAAAGAAAATAAGAAATGTAGATTCAGGATTGTTGCTGTCAATGCTGCTGGCGAGTCAGAGCCAAGTCCCAGGACTGCTGATACTGTTATAAAAGATGTCCTGGGTAAGTGAGGAATCTTACAGCGATGCCAAGTACCAGTGGGGATTTTTGTCTTTTTGTCTGTGTTGGTTTTTCATTATCCACAAGTAAAGGTCTTTGTTCTATTAAAATTTCACAGAGGATCCAGTTATCACACTGGAAGTTTCAGCCCAGGACCTCCTTCTCTGTCGCGCTGGATCCACAGTTAAAATACCTGTAACCATAGTGGGCAGGCCTATTCCAACAGTCACATGGGAATTTGATGGAGCTGCCCCAACAGAAAAGAAAAATGAGCGGCACACTCTTCCAGTGGATTCAGAGGTATGACCTTAGATTTTCCTATCATCTCTATTAAAGGTTCTACTACAGTACATTGGTATTAAAACACAGATGATTCCACAGATCTCCTCAACTGATACCACATCAGAAGTAACTATCCCTGAGTGTAAGATCAACCACTCTGGACGGTACATCATTACAGCTTCTAACCAGGCCTCCACAAAAACGCTCAAAGTCCGCGTGACTGTACTTGGTAAGACACACCACATTTTCTAACCTAAAAAAAATCAAATAAATGAGGATATAAAAAACGAACACGTATGTCAACTAAATATATTTCCAGATATGCCTGGACCACCAAAGGATCTTAAAATCACTGACATCACTAGAAGTACATGTAGACTTACATGGAAGCCCCCAGACAATGATGGTGGTGAAAGAATAAGGAGCTACTACATTGAGAAGAAGACAGTGGAAGGAAAAGCTTGGACAAAGGTCAACCCAGCTTGTGCCAGCCAGTCCTTAGTAGTTCCAGACCTTATTGAGGGACAAGACTATTTGTTCCGCATTCGGGCTGAAAATCGCTTTGGTATTGGACCAGCTCTAGAAACTTTCCAGAGGACTAGGGCAAAGGATCCTATTCGTGAGTATAACGTCTCACTCACACTCCCATTAAAATGGCAAACATTATTTGATGTGACTGCTCAGTTAATTTATTATATTTGCAGATCCCCCTGATGCTCCAACGAGACTCAAAATTGTGGATGTGTTCAAGGGAACAGTTACCTTGACATGGAAGCCACCCAAAAATGATTGTGGATCACCTGTTACTCATTACATTGTTGAACGCCTCTGGTGGGATTCCAGTGGGGAGCAAAAAGAGTCCTGGAGACAGTGCAATAGACGTGACATTGATACCACCACCTTCAAAGTGGAGGACCTTCATGAAGGTGCTGAGTACGAATTCCGTGTTAAGGCTGTGAATGAAGTTGGTGCAGGCAGACCATCCTCTACTGCTGGACCCATCATTGTTAAGGACCAGACAAGTATGTCTACAGTGATGTACAATCTTGAAGGAATTTAAATGAATCTGAAGGAATGCTTGATTAAAATTATCAATAATAATACATATTTTAAAAATGAGGTCGGTAGAGTTCACCATTATGGCAATGAATCATTTACTGGTAGTTTAAACTGTTGGTAATTGCAACAGTATTTCTCTGTAGTATTCCTTTAAACACATAGAATATGCACAAGTCTGCACATTTAAATATAACTTTGTCTTTCTTTGTTTTAGGAGCACCGTTCATTACACTTGATGAATTCATGGAAGTTGAGCAAGGCACAGATATTAACATTGTTGCGAAGATCAAGGGGTGTCCTTTCCCCACACTTACTTGGCAGAAGGCCCCACCCCACAAAAGTGATAATAAGGTTGATGTTGTGTATGATGAACATGTCAACAAGCTTGTGTCTGACGACAGCTGTACACTGCTGATCCAGCAGGGCAAGCGCGCAGACACTGGCCTTTACACACTTACTGCCAGCAACAGTCTGGGCACAGTCTCCAAGGAGATGAGACTTAATGTTCTAGGTAAGAATGTAAATCAAGTCATTGCTTTGTACTGGTATAGAGACATCCATTCTGTCTATTATGAGCACTTGTTAGTGTACTAATCTAACTCTGTATTTTCTCTAATAGGACTTCCTGGACCTCCGTCCGCACCAGTCAAATTTGAAGAGATACATGCTGAACAGATTACTGTGTCATGGCTGCCTCCTGTAGATGATGGTGGTTCCAAAATCACTAACTATACCATTGAGAGGCGAGTTGCCAATAGAAAGACCTGGATTCCTATCCCTGGTGCACCCAAAGAACGCATATTCACAGCTGAAGGTCTGATGCCAGGCCATGAGTATGTGTTCAGAATCAGAGCTCAGAATAAATATGGAGTTGGAGAACCACTTGACAGTGCACCAGAGGTTGCTAGGGAAATTTTCAGTAAGTTCTTCAAATAAATAATTAGTCCATTTTGTCCATTTGTCTTATCGAAAGTATGTAACATAATATTTTATGTATTATTTATAGCTGTACCAGGCCAATGCGAGAAGCCAACCCTCTCAAGCATCACAATGGACTCCATTACTGTGAACTGGGAGGAACCAGACACAGACGGTGGTAGTCCAATTACTGGGTACTGGCTTGAGCGCAAAGAGACCACAGCAAAGCGATGGAACAAAGTAACTCGTGATCCAATCAGGCCGATGCCTCTTGGTGTGACCTACAATGTCACAGGCCTTATTGAAGGATCTGAGTACCTGTTTCGTGTTACTGCAATCAACGCAGCAGGATGTGGACCTGCAAGTGTGCCAACTGACCCAGTATTTGCCAGAGATCCAATTGGTGAGCATGTAAATGTAATTGTAATAAAGCACAATTTAGGATCACATCCGAGTCTTACACATTAATATCTCTGATTTTATGTAGCTCCACCTTCACCACCAACCCCCAAGATTACTGACTGGACAAAGAATACAGTTGATTTGGAATGGATTCCACCTCTGAAAGATGGAGGATCAAAGATCATGGGATACAAAGTTGAATACAAAGAGGAAGGCACAGAGGCTTGGGTAAAGGTATGGCATAAACACGTGGTGTTTTTAGTCCGATGTCTCACATCTGTGAGTGATCATGTTGCCAACATATTGCATTTTCTTCTTTTTTTTGCCTTTAGGCCACAGACAAAGAAATTAGAGGGAAAAAACTTGTCATCACTGGATTAAAAGAGAATGGATTTTACAAGTTCAGAGTTTTGGCATTCAATGCTGCTGGACTGAGTGAGCCAGGAGAAGTCCCCGAAGTTCTTGAGATGAAGGAGAGGATAAGTAAGGCTTAATTATGCTATGTCAAGCTGTTTAATGTCAGTATATGTAGTTTGTGTATTTTTAAAAAGTGGACAACAATTCTAACATATTGGCTTTCAAATTCCAGTTTCCCCAGTGCTTGAGCTGGATGCCTCAATGAAAGAGAGGATGGTTATTCATGCTGGTGGCGTTATCCGCATCATAGCTTATGTGTCAGGCCAGCCTACTCCAGCAGTTACATGGAACAGAGATGATGGTGCTGTCCCACCAGAGGCTGTTGTTGAGAACACATCAATCAGCACCTCATTAGTCATTAAAGATTGCACCAGAAAGCAACAAGGTGTTTATAGTTTAACTGCAGTCAATTCTGGAGGAGAAGTGAAGAGAACTGTCATTGTTGAAGTTCTGGGTAAGTATGAATTATCAAAAATTGATTTATAATTTAATGATCTTACTAAGTTGCTAAGCAATGGTAGAGGCGCATATGTTTTACTTAGAAATAAATATGATTACTGAGTGACTCTGACTTGGAGTTTTCTGTAGATTATCGAAGTACTTGTAAATGTGTTGAATGAAATAATCCCAGATTTTACTTTTGAATGAAGAGTATAGTATGAATACAACTAAAAATCATACCTAATGTTACACACCTAATTGTTTTTGTTTTTTTTCCCCTCAGATGTCCCTGGTCCAGTGGGCATACCTTTCACAGCAGACAATCTTACTATTGACTCATGCAAACTGACCTGGTTCTTCCCTGAGGATGAGGGTGGTTCTCCCATATCTAACTACATAATAGAGAAACGTGAAGCTGATCGCAAAGCTTGGACAGCATGCTCTTATAATGCTGCCAGGCAAAGTGGTGTGGTTCAGAATCTGACTTTAGGAAAAGGATACTTTTTCAGAGTTGCACCTGAAAATGCAGTTGGAGTCGGTCCATTCCGTGAAACTGCATGTGAAATTATTGTCAGGGAACGTCTCTGTAAGTTGATTCACATTTTTTTTTCCATATTACAAGTAGACATTCAGCTTTGGCACTGTATGTTTTCTGATCCTTTATGAAAATGTTCTTCCAAAAGCTGTACCAGACCGTCCAGAGGAGCTTGAGGTAACGGCTGTCACTAAAGACTATGTTAGTCTTACATGGAAGCCACCAAAGAATGATGGAGGATGTGAAGTGACTTCCTATGTCCTGGAGGCCCGTCCAATTGGCAAGGACAAGTATATTCGATTGACCAAGGAAAGACTGATGGACAGGCGATACACATATGATGGTCTTCGAGAAGGCGACACCTATGAATTCCGTGTCAGTGCGGTTAATGAAATTGGTCAGGGCAAGCCATCTTTCAACACCAAGCCAATCATCTGCAAAGATGAACTTGGTATGATAACCAGTTTTATTCTCAGAATTACATGAATCATGAGTATACTGTAAATAACTCTTTTGGTTACAGTGGAATTTATAATTGCAGCTAAATATGTCATTTGTTTCATTCAGAGCCCCCAACTATTGAAGTGGACTTCCGTGACAAGGTTATTATCCGTGTTGGTGAAAGCTTCTCACTACAGGGGCGCTACACAGGAAAGCCAGCCCCTTCGGTCACATGGACAAGGGATGACGAAGAGCTGAAAGCAGATAAACATATTCAGTTCAAGAACACTCTGACCACAATGTGTCTTGGCATCATTAAAGCTGAACGTGGACACAGTGGAAGATACTGTGTTACTGTAGAAAATTGCACTGGCGCTCGCAAAGGCATTTGCAATGTCACTGTTGTTGGTGCGTTCTGTAACATTTATTTTTGTCAGGTCTTTATATTGTGATCTACATGCAAATAATGATCTCTCTTGTTGTTTGTGTGATTCTAGACCGCCCATTACCACCTGAAGGTCCAGTTGTCTTTGAGGAAGTTCACAGAGATCATATGGTCATTTCTTGGAAGCCTCCGCTTGATAATGGTGGAGTTGAAATTTCTAACTACATCATCGAGAAGAGAGATGCTAACAGGGACATGTGGACCACTGTAACATCCGCCTCCACGAAAACCACCTGCAAAGTGCCTAAGCTTGTGGAGGGTCGTATGTATATAATGAGAATATGTGCTGAGAACATGTACGGCATCAGTGACCCACTGGAGTCTGAAGAGATGAAGGCTAAGGATCTCTTCCGTAAGTTTTATTTCAAGAGGGAAACATATATCTAAAATAGTTTGTTTGTTAGCAATTTACCATTTTAATTTTATTGTGTTTACAGGAGTACCTGAGGCCCCTGAGGAACCTATAGTTAGAGATGTTTACCATGACACAGCTCTAGTGCTTTGGAATCGTCCTCGTGATGGTGGCAAGCCCATTACTAACTACATATTGGAAAAGAAGGAGCCCTCAGCAAAGAGGTGGTCTCGTGTAACTAGAGATCATATCTACCCTGTTACTCAGTACAGGGTGCAGGATCTCATTGAAGGATGTGAATATGAATTCCGTGTCACAGCTGAGAATGAAATTGGTATTGGAGACCCCAGCCCTCCATCTAAACCCATTCTTGCTAAAGATCCCATTGGTATGTTACTAACGTCCTTCAACTAATTATGTAGCTTTTATTAATGTTATGCTAATGGGACATTTGTATGTGAAGGTGAACTATTCTGTGTAAGATTTATCATTGATCATATGCTGTGTACAGGAATTTGAAATTCTTTGGGCATTCTGTCTGTTAAGTATCTACAGTTTGCTTCAGTTAACACATATTTCGTTAATTGCCACATTTTCCTTTTGCAGTTCTGCCCAGTCCTCCAGTGCTGCCTGAGGCCATTGACAAAACAAAGGATTCTGTTAGCTTGTCCTGGCGTGTTCCTCGTCATGATGGCAAAGGCAAAATCTTTGGATACATTATTGAATATCAGAAGCCTGGTGCAATTGAATGGATACAAGCCAATGAGACTCCTGAGTCATGTCCAGACACGAATTATGTTGTGAAAAACTTGCCGGACGGTGAAGAATTTGCTTTCAGGATTATGGCTGTGAATGCAGCTGGAAAATCTGAACCTGCTTATGTAAAGGAACCAGTTAAAGTTCATGACCGACTTGGTAAATATTTTGGTACATTAATTGGTTCAGAAATTAGCGGTACTCCAAGCAGTTCTATATAACATGCATTTTTCCTTTACTTTATCTACAGAGGAGCCAGAGTTACTGCTGGATGCCAATATGTCCCGTGACCACCTTGCCATGCTTGGAACAGATATTACATTAAGTGCTGTGATTAAGGGTATGCCAATCCCTACTGTGTCTTGGAAGAAGAATGATGGGGATGTTCCTGCTCATTGCATTCTTGAAGTCACAACACATGGAAGTAAACTGCACATGAAAAAATGTACCCGTGCTGACTGTGGCAACTATACAATAACCATTCAAAATGCAGCTGGAACAAAAACAGCAACATGCACAGTGCTTGTTCTTGGTATGTATAATTGTCTGTGCCTGTGTGTAAATGTGTGTGTTTGGGTGAATGCATATTAATTTGGTTATTTTGACCTTACTGTGATTCAGATAAACCTGGACCTCCACGTAATCTCACTATCTCTGAGGTAACAAGTGAATCCGCTTATCTAAAATGGGAAAAGCCATTGGATGATGGTGGAGCTGTCATATCTCACTATGTTGTGGAGAAAAAAGACGTTGCTGCTGAGAAGTGGGTTCCAGTGTGTGCTTCATCCAAGAAGCTTAGCCTCATGGCTCTATATCTGATGGAGGGTATTCAGTACTTATTCCGTGTTGCAGCTGAGAATCAGTTTGGCCGAAGTGCATATATAGAGACCAACAAGCCTGTCAAGGCACTTGATCCTCTATGTAAGTATTACATAAAAAAAAATATATATATATATATTAATTATTTTTTCCTGGCGTGGGCTGCATACTATATCTCTGTCTCAAGTCCCGGGGTCAGTTCAAATTCACAGGAAATTTTCAAAGTTTCAAATCATGTTCAGGTCACATATTACTCCAAAGTGATCCCTAATTTGCTTATTGCCCAAACCTGATTTATAAATTATTTTTTACTTACAGATCCTCCTGGTCCTCCCAAAAACTTACATCACGTAGATGCAGAAAAAACGGAGGTATGGCTTGCGTGGGAATGGCCTGATCGCACTGGTGGAAGCGAAGTGACTGGATTTATTGTTGAACATCAAGAAGATGGCACTGCTGACTGGGTCAGCTTTAAAACTGTCGGCGATGCTCGCTGCCATGTCACTGGACTAGCAGAGGGAAAGACCTACAGATTCCGTGTAAAATCACAAAATGCTATTGGCATTAGCCGACCAGATACCAGCGTACCAATTACTTGCCAGGAAAAGACTTGTAAGATTTATTTAATATTTTGTAATACCATTTAATATTGCCGGCTTAATTGATTTTGTTTGACATAATTATATTTTTCTACAGTGGCACCATCTCTCGAAGTTGACGTGAAACTCATTGAGGGTCTTATTGTGAAGGCTGGAAGTACAATTGTGCTTCCTGCAATCATGAAAGGAATACCAGTCCCAACAGCCAAGTGGATGAGTGATGGCAATGAGCTTAAAACTGAAGGCAAACACAAGATTGTTACAGAAGGAACCTCAACAGTTCTAAGCATTAGTGAATGTACCAGGGCTGATGGCGGAGAATATATCCTTACTGTTTCAAATCCTGCAGGAAGCAAGTCAGTTGCTCTCCATGTAACAGTACTTGACCTCCCAGGTCCTCCAATTGGCCCTGTCAACATCCTTGAGGTTACACCTGATCACATGGTCATCCAGTGGCGTGCACCTAAAGATGATGGTGGTACACCATTGATGAGTTACGTTGTTGAAAAGAAGGATGTAAAGAAACCTTGGGAGCCATGGTCTGTTGTGAGTTCTGGAAGCATGCAAACAAAAGCCAAGGTTCCACGTTTAGAGAAGGGTCGTGAATATATTGTGCGCATTCGCGCTGAGAACAAGATTGGCATTGGTGCTCCTCTTGAAAGTCCTCCAACTATTGCCAAACACATGTTTAATCCACCAGGACCTCCAGGGCCACCAGAGTGTTCTGATATCACAGAAAATGCAGTCACAGTGACATGGACTGCACCAGAGAGTGACGGTGGAAGCCCAGTCAGTGGTTACATTGTAGAACGAAGGGAGATGACTGGAAAATGGATTCGTGTGAATAAAACTCCAGTCTTAGACATAAGATACAGAGTTTCTGGTCTGTTTGAGGGCAACAGTTATGAATTCAGAATTTTCGCAGAGAACGTTGCTGGTGTAAGCGAGCCATCCTATCCTTCAGACCCCGTAAAAGCCACTCGCCCCATTACTCCTCCAGGACCTCCAAGTAACCTAAAATTAAAGGACTGGAGTAAGTCATATGCAGATTTGGTGTGGACTAAGCCCAACCGAGATGGTGGTAGCCCTATATTAGGTTATGTTGTTGAGTGCCAAAAATCAGGCTCTGCACAGTGGGACCGGATCAATAAGGAAATTATCAAGATTTGTGCATTCAGAGTACCAGGCCTTATTGAAGGTACAGAGTATAGATTCCGTGTTAGAGCATCTAACAAGGTCGGAGATGGAGAACCAAGAGAGCTGCCTGAGACAGTGCTTGCCAAGGATATTCTTGTTCCCCCAGAGGTAACTGTGGATGTTACTTGTCGTGACCTTGTAACAATTCGGGCAGGACAGATTATTAACCTTGTGACCCGAGTTAAAGGTAGACCAGATCCTGAAATCACCTGGACTAAGGATGCAAGAGCTTTAGGCAGAGATAAACGGACAGAGTTTATCAACAACTTCCCTGTTGTCGAACTGGTAATTCAGGATGCCATAAGAGGAGATTATGGAAAATATGCAATTCAGGCTAAAAATAGCAGTGGTCAGGCACAGGCTACAATCATCGTCAATGTGCTTGATATGCCTGGAGCTTGCCAAAACTTGAAGGTTGCATATGTGACCAAAGAATCTTGCATGGTGTCTTGGGAAAATCCAGAGGATAATGGTGGCAGTGAAATTACAAATTACATAATTGAGTGCCGTCAGCCTAGTCAAAGAGGTTGGACAGTTGTTTCATCTGATTGCACTAAACGTCTTGTTAAGGCCCCACTTGTTGAGAACTGTGAATATTTCTTCCGTGTGAGTGCAGAGAACAAAATTGGTAAAGGACCACAAACCGAAACAAAAACACCCGTTCTTGCTGTGGACCCAGTGGAGAAACCTGGTGAGCCAGAGAATTTCCATATTAGTGAAATTGGAAAGACTTTTGTCTTCCTCAAATGGAAGAAGCCAGATTATGATGGCGGTAGCCGCAATCTTGCTTATCATGTTGAAAAGAAACCAAAAGAAGCAGATGAATGGGAACGAGTTCACAAAGGTGCTATTAAAGAAACATTTTTCATGGCAGACAGATGCATTGAGAACCAAATATATCAGTTTAGAGTCCAAACAAAGAATGAAGGAGGAGAGAGCAACTGGGTGACGACAGGTGAAGTTCTTGTAAAGGAGGAACTTGTGGTTCCAGAGCTAAAGATTAAGTTGGAAGGTGTACTGGTAGTTAAAGCTGGAGATTCCATTCCAATTGAGGCAGAGGTTAAAGGCAAACCACATCCAGATGTGAAATGGACTAAAGATGGCTCCACTGAAGATATCAGTAGAAGCCCTCGACTTCAAGTTGAAACTGGTTTGAACTTCTCTAAACTACTGGTCAAAAGCTCAAAACGTGCAGATTCTGGAAAATATATTATCACTGCAACGAATGCTGCTGGAACCTGCACGGCTGAAGCTAAAATGAATGTTCTTGACAGACCCGGACCTATCAGAGACCTGAAGGTGTCGGGCATATCAGTGGATAGATGCAAGTTGGCATGGGAGGTACCTGAGGATGATGGTGGATGTGAAATCTATAACTACATTATTGAAAAATGTGAGACAAAGAGAGGTGTCTGGTCAGTCCATTCTTCCGCCATTGTAACCAACTCTGCTAATGTAACTCGTTTAACTGAAGGAAATGAGTACATTTTTAGAGTGAGAGCAGAGAACAAAATGGGACCTGGCCCTGCTGTAGAAACTGAACCTATTATTGCAAGGACACAGTTCAGTAGACCTGGTGCCCCAGATGCTCCAGAGGTAACCAAAATTGCAAAGAATGAAATGACAGTTATGTGGTGTTCTCCTGATAATGATGGTGGAAAACCCATCTCGGGTTACATTCTTGAGAAGAAAGAAGAACATGGTGTTAGGTGGACCCCAGTTACTAAAACGCCAGGGAACCATATGACTGTAACAGGACTCTTACCTAATCATGAATACCAGTTCCGTGTCAAGGCTGAGAATGAAATTGGAATTGGTGATGCAAGCAAGCCATCCAGAACATACACTGCAAGAGATCCTGTTGGTAAGGTTTATTACCAACTTCTTACTGGAAACTATTTATTAAAGTACAGATTTCATTTATATTCTGTCACTCTTCTGTCAACACTAACCCTGCTTGTTTATTTGCAGGGCCTCCTGGTCCTGTTGGAAACCTGAAGGTGACTGACAGTTCAAAGACATCAATTACTCTTGGGTGGACAAAACCTACACATTTTGGTGGCGCTCCACTCATTGGATATGTAGTTGAGCTCAGAGTCAAGGGTACAGGCAAGAAGGGAGATGAAGGATGGAAGAGGTGCAATGTCGCTGCCCAGCTGACTGCAACAGAGTTTACAGTCACAAGTCTAGATGAGAAACTTGAATATGAATTCCGTGTTTCAGCACAAAATCAAATTGGCTTGAGCCAACCAACTAATCTTGAGGGAGCTGTCTCACCACGAGATATCTTAGGTGAGTTGGTATGAAAAATGCTAACAAATATTAAAAGCACTTCAGTGCCCAGCTGTGCTTATTGTTTTCATTTGTCTCTCCAACAGAGGCTCCTGAAGTTTCCTTGGATGCTGAGCTGAAGAAAGGACTTATTGTTAGGGCTGGTTGCCCAATTAGAATTGTTGCAACTGTAAGGGGTCGACCACCACCTAAAGTGCTATGGAGAAGGATGGGAATTGACAATGTTGTTAAAAAGGGTCATGTGGATTTAATTGATACAATGACTTTCCTTGTCATCTCTGAGACTACTCGTGACGATTCAGGAAAATATTCACTGACCGTATCAAGCCCAGCAGGAGAAAAGGCAGTGTTCATCAATGTCAAAGTACTTGGTGAGTGTGGGACTATATTTCATGAAATAGTATAATACTATTTTTATGATGTCACACTTTAAACAACTGTGTTTGATTATTACAGACACACCTGGACCAGTATTTGGCCTAGAGGCCACAGACATCACAGTGATGTCCTGTAATCTCTCATGGTCCCCTCCTGAAAATGATGGTGGCAGTGAAGTAACTCATTACATTGTTGAGAAGCGTGAAGTGGATCGAAAGACATGGGCAACAGTTAAAACCAATGTGGACAAAACAACACTTAAAGTCAGCAATCTTGCACCTGGAACAGAATATTACTTCCGAGTCACAGCTGTAAATGAATATGGTCCAGGCGTTCCAAGATGTACACCAAGATCGATACTGGCCTCTGATCCTATCAGTAAGCACTTTGACAATTAATACGCTTGAAATGTTAGAGAAAGTGTTGAAAAGGTTTAGTTCCATGTTGTTGTTTTTTTAGGCAAACCTGACCCACCACAGAAGGTTGATGTTTTGGAGATTACAAAGAGCAGTGCAAAGGTTGGATGGGTGAAACCAATGAGGGATGGCGGATCAAAGATTGATGGTTACATAATTGACTATCTTGAGCTTCCTAAGCCCAAGCCACCAAAGGAACCCTTAGCTGGTGAGGGTCAGGCAGAGCCTGGTGCTGAGCCTAGTGCTGAGCCTGTGCCCCCACCAGTACCGGTGGTTGAGGAGGAAGAACCAAAGGAAGAAAAGAAGGAAGAATGGACACCATATGCTGTTGTTAAAGATCTATACATCTCAATTGTTGGGCTGAAAGAGGGAAGGAAATATCGCTTCAGAGTGGCTGCTCGAAATGCAATGGGAGCTAGTCTTCCTACTGAAACCAGAGAATCATATGAGATCAAAGAACAAATGTGTAGGTTACCTTGTATTTGTTAAACCTCAAATCATAATTATTTATTCAGGTTTCAATTAACTTTACCTGAAATTAACTGTGTGCTAAATATGTGCTTTTCAGTGGAGCCCAAGATTATCTTGCCTGAGACTGTCACTGCAAAGGCAGGATCAAAAGTGAGAATTGAGGCACTTGTATCTGGAAAACCAGGACCTGTGTGCCAGTGGAAACGAGGAGAGGACAATGTCGTCCCCTCAAGTCGCCTTGCAGTGCACAAATCCCAGAACTTGTGTGTGCTCATTATAAAGGATGTTTCAAGAACAGACAGTGGTCAATATAGCCTTATTGCTGAGAACAGCTCAGGCAAAGTGGAAGAAGCTATTAAAATTGTTATTAGAGGTTTGTATTTTCAAATAGTACCTTTTTCATTTAGTGCTGGGACACTATACATCGGAATATAAATAAATATGTATCACACATCTTTTTTGCAGACATCCCTGGACCACCTGAGCCCCCATTTGAAGTCAGTGATATTGACTCTGATGCCTGTACACTCTCCTGGAACAAGCCTCTTGAAGATGGCGGTAGCAATATTACTAATTATGTGGTTGAAAAATGTGATATCAGCAGAGGTGACTGGGTTACTGCTGTCTCTAGCTCTGGCAAGACTGGTTGTAGACTAGGAAAACTTATTCCAGGAAAAGAGTACGTCTTCCGTGTCCGTGCTGAGAACCGCTTCGGTATTTCAGACCCAATCACATCTGAGAGGATGATTGCTAAATTCCCCTTCGGTAAGATGAAAATCTTACCAAATATTGGTTAAAAAATGAAATATTTCAGAGCACTTTAAATCACTCGATTTGTTTCTCTTTTTTCTCCAGATGTGCCCAGTGAGCCTTTGAATTGTCGCATAACAAAGATAAACAAGGACTGTATGTTTGTGGCTTGGGACAAGCCTGAGTCAGATGGAGGCAGTCCTATTACTGGATACTATATTGAGCGCAAAGAAAGAAATAGCCTGCTTTGGGTAAAGGCTAATGATTCAGTTGTTCGCACAACGGAATATCCTTGTGCTGGTATCATTGAAGGTCTGGAATACAATTTCAGAGTGTCTGCCATTAATCGTGCAGGACAGGGTAAGCCAAGCAAGAAGACTGATTTTGTCACAGCAAGAACACCAGTGGGTAAGTTGATGCAAAATTTTATTCTGTATCAGTATGTGTAGCATATATTAAATTATTTTAAAAAATATATTGTTGTGCTTTGCAACAGATGCACCAGGCAAACCAGAGGTACTTGATGTGACCAAGAATGCAGTTACTTTGGTTTGGGCCAGGCCAAAGAATGATGGTGGAAGCAAGATAATTGGGTACTATGTTGAAGCCTTGAAGCTTCCTGAAGACAAGTGGTTCCGATGCAACACAAGCAGTCAGAATGTACCCCGGGAAGAGTACACTGTATCTGGTTTGGACGAGGGTGCCCAGTACCAGTTCAGGGTCATTGCAAAAACAGCCGTTAACCTTAGCAGGCCATCTGAAGTCACTGACCCCATTCTAGTATCAGCTGAGAATGGTAGGTTTTTTTGACGAACTGTTTGCATAACCACTTGAGTAGTTTCATGAGTAAATTAATTTACATTGTTCCTTTTTAACTCACTGCACACTTTTACATAAACTATTTTGATGTTAACAGTGCCTCCTAGAATAGAACTTGCAATACAGATGAAGAAGATGTTGCCAAAGAAAGCAGGTTCAGATGTTGTCCTTGAGGCTGAAGTGTTTGGCAAACCAATGCCTAAGGTCACATGGCGCAAAGATGGAAAGGTTTTGACGGCTGATAAAGACCTAACATTTGCACAGAAGAGACATTTATTCTCGATGTCTCTTGGTGCAGTTACAAAAGTTCACACAGGACTGTACAGTATTCTTGCTGAGAATGCAAGTGGTTCTAAGACTGAAGATATACAACTGACAGTTTTGGGTGAGTTTTTCTGAATAGTCTTATTCATTGACCTCTTACACTATGATTTGATATGAATGTTGTGTGTGCTGCCACTGTTAATTTATACATACATATACATTTTTTTTTTTCTTGCAGACATACCAGGTCCACCTGCTTCTATCAAATTTGAAGAGGTGCTTTCTGATCGTGTGAAGTTGAGCTGGACACCTCCACTTGCAGATGGTGGTTCTCCAATTACAAATTACATTGTGGATAAGCGTGAAACAAGCAGGCCAAACTGGGCCCAAGTTTCTTCTAAAATCAGCAAGGATGTAACGGAATGCTCTGTGGAGAAGCTGATCACAGGTCATGAGTACCAGTTCCGTATTCGTGCTGAAAATCGATATGGAGCTGGTGATGCTATCTTGTCAGATCCAGTTATCGCAAGGGATCCTTTCAGTAAGATGTCCATCTTATTTTGATAATAATTATTTATTAAATAAATAAATAAATAATACATACATAATACAATACATATTTACTGTGTTGTGCTTGTCATTTATAGCTGTTCCTGGAGCATGTGATCCACCAATAATTACAAACATTACAAAAGAGAAAATGACTGTGAGCTGGAAGGAACCTAAGGAAGACGGAAGCTCTGCCATCCTTGGATACATGCTTGAGAAGCGTGAGGTCAAGGAAATGAACTGGACCAAACTCAATAGGAAACCCCTGCTGGAAAGAACACTTGAAGTTGGAGGACTCTCTGAGGGAGCTCAGTATGAATTTAGAGTTATTGCAGTGAACAAAGCTGGCTCAGGCAAACCCAGCGACCCATCAAATGCAGCTGCTGCACTTGATCCTATTTGTACGTACAAATTTCACAGTTATCTACACATCTAATCTCTAAAAATGTATATATTTGTCAAATATCAACTTATGTCATCTGCAGATCCTCCTGGGCCACCAGTCTCCCCCAAAGTCACTGACACAAGTAACAGCACCATTAGTGTGTCTTGGACTAAACCTGCAAATGATGGAGGATGTGATATTTTGGGATACCTTGTTGAATGCAAGAGAACAAATGCAACAGACTGGATCCGATGCAATGTTCCAAAGAACCTACAGGACACAAATTATGTTGTCACTGGCCTTTTAGAGAAATCAGAATACCAACTTCGTATCAGTGCTGTAAACAAAGTTGGTTTCAGTCAGACATGTGAAGTCCCTGACAAACATGTTGCAAAGGATGTCTTTGGTATGAATTTAGAGCCTATTTATACACATCATCACCATCATATATTAATTGTTTTGCATATTCTTGCTTACCATGCACTGAAATCTAAATCAGAACAATGTTTTTAATTTCAGCTGCACCTGAGGCTGAACTTGATGCAGAGTTGAAGGATACATTGGTTCTACAGGCCGGTGCTCGAATGAAACTTCATGCCAAAATTAAAGGTCGACCTATTCCAAAGGTCACCTGGGCCAAGATGAACACCAACATCAAAGACAGACAAGGAATCATCATCAAAGTCACAGACATTGACACAACAGTTGTTGTGGACAAAGTGAATCGATACGATGCAGGAAAATACGTTCTGAACCTTGACAGTGTCAGCGGGATGAAGATGTACACAATTATTGTTAAAGTAATTGGTAAGTTCTCATGTGATCATGGGTATCTTTAAATACTTAAAAAAATGAATTCTATACATTTACTGCTTTATTCATCACAATGCAGATACCCCTGGCCCACCACTAAACCTAATGGTCAAAGAGTCATCGAAAGACAGTGCGTCCATCTTTTGGGATGAACCACTAATCGATGGTGGAAGTGAGATTACAGGATATGTGGTTGAAAAACGTGATGCAGAGAGAAAAGCATGGTCCATGGTTTCAGCCAGCTGTGACAAAACATCTTTCAGGGTTGATGGCCTGGAGGCTGGTAGATCATACTTTTTCAGAGTCATGGCTCAGAATAAGTATGGCACTGGTGAACCTGGTGAAACAGCAGATTCTGTCAGAGCCTCTGGTGAGTAAAGTTTACAAATAGAAGATTTAGTTATAAAATATACTGTTGTTATTGTTTTCCAGTATAATGTTGTATACAATAACACTGATCAAATATTTTTCAGAACAACCAGGGCCAGTTCTGGATTTTAAGCCATTGCTAGTAACCAGAGATTCATGCACTCTCTCTTGGAAAAAACCTATGAGCGATGGTGGAAGTCGAATCATTGCATATGTGCTTGAGGTTCTTAATGGTGAGGACAAGTGGAAGGAACTTCTAAGATCTAAGAACATGCAATATAGTGCCAAAGATCTTGTAGAAGGAAGGGAATACAAATACAGAGTAATGGCAACAAATGATGCAGGCGATGGTCCAGTGAAAGAACTCTCCATTGTAGCAAAGGATGTTATTGGTGAGATTTCATTTTGTCTCTAACTAATTTGATTTCAATTTCATGTTTAATTTTCACACTTAATATTTTTCATTTTTTATTTTTATTTTTTTTTGTTTTTGCTGCCATGCAGTTTATCCCAGCTGTGATTTACGGGATTTGCCAAACTTAAACTACATTGCAAAAGAAGGAAGCAATGTCCGCCTCAAGATTCCCATCATTGGTAAACCTGCTCCAACAGTCTCATGGAAGAAGGGCGAGGATGAAAATTTGACAGACACAGGAAGAGTTTGTGCTGAATATACTGCTGTTAATACAACTCTTTTGATTCGGGACTGCCAAAGGAGCGATGCCTCAAAATACACCATCACCCTTCGTAATAGCGCTGGCTCAAAGGAATCTTCTATCTTTGTCAGAGTTGTTGGAAAACCAGGACTATGCACAGGACCTATTAAGTTTAAGGAAGTTACAGCTGATGGAGCCACCTTGAAATGGGGTGTTCCAAAAGATGATGGAGGATCAGAAATTACAAACTATATTCTGGAGAAGCGAGATTCCATTACTAACATGTGGGTAACTGTTTCCTCAACCGTTGAGACAAACACTCATAGAGTGTCTGGTCTTCATGAGGGAACAGAATATATTTTCAGAGTTTCTGCAGAAAACAAATACGGAGTTGGCGAGGGCCTCAAATCTGAACCTGTGGTTGCTAAGCATCCATTCAGTAAGTACACTTTATATTCTTTCACAAATAACACACAGTGGCAATGTGTATTTTGAACTTACCTTTTATATTGTATTTTTTCATAAGATGTACCAGATTCACCACCTGCACCACAAATCATGAACATGTGTCATGCTTCAGCCGTCTTGGCCTGGTCAGATCCAAGGAAAACTGGAGGTTCACCAATTACAGGTAAAATAATATCTAACTGTCATTTAAACTGCAACATAAAGTATATTTGATAATAAGTATCAACTTTTCTGCTTTCAGGTTATCATGTTGAATTCAAGGAAAGAAACAGCATGTTGTGGAAGAGAGCCAACCCAGCACCTTTAAAAATGAAGGATTTCAGAGTGAAAGGGTTAACTGAAGGCCTGGAGTATGAGTTCAGAGTGATGGCAATAAATCTGGCTGGGGTTGGTAAGCCAAGTCCTCCAACTGTGCCAATGGTAGCCTTGGATGCTATTGGTAAGTACATGTTTGTAAGTGCAGTATCTATGCCACTTCAGTGAACTCTATTACATCTGTTATTTATTAATCCATTCATGGTATTTTTAGCTCCTCCTGGTAAACCTGATGTGATCAGCATCACAAGAAGCACTGTAACACTACAGTGGACTGAACCGCAGTATGATGGTGGACACAGGCTTACAGGCTACATTGTTGAGAGACGTGACCTTCCTGCCAAGGTCTGGGTGAAAGCAAACCCTGTAAATGTTGTAGAGTGTGCCTACACTGTGACTGACATGCAGGAAGGTTGCAAGTTTGAATTCAGAATTAGAGCCAAGAACGCAGCTGGAGCAATAAGCCCACCGTCCGAACAAACCGACACACTTGTGTGCACGGATGAATATGGTAATGAAAATAATTTTTTGATTTATTTTGCTTGAGTCAGATTTAGCTTTATTTTATCTGGGTAAGCGCTTACAGTGTATTTTCTTTAACCCACAGCGGCACCAACAATCATAATCGATGCTACTGTAAAGGAAGGGCTAACAGTTAGAGCTGGAGAAACAATTGTCATTACAGCGACAAGTATTCTAGGCAAACCTACACCAACTTCAGCCTGGTCAAAGGGAGGAAAGTACTTCAAGCCATCAGATATATGCCAGATTGAAACCAGCCCAACCTCCTCTATTCTTTCAATCAAATACGCTAGCAGAAAGGATTCAGGGGAGTACACTATTACAGCAAGCAATCCATTTGGTGTCAAAGAAGAGAATGTAAAAGTAAAGGTTTTGGATGTTCCTGGAGCTCCTGGACCGATTGAAGCAAGTGGAATCTCATCTGAAAAAGTCACTTTGACCTGGACACCACCTCATGAAGATGGTGGCTCAGCAATCAAGCACTACACTCTGGAAAAGAGGGAAACAAGCCGTCTTCTTTGGACCATTCTTGCAGAAAATGTTATTGACTGTCATTATGTGGCCAAAAAACTAATCCAAGGGAATGAATATATTTTCCGTGTCTCTGCTGTCAACCATACTGGAGCTGGCGATTTTTCACAATCAGAGCCAGTGAAGATGGTAGATAATTATGGTAAGTAGAATAATGAGCTGTTAAAGATCTTTCTACAGGGCCTCGTTGTATGTGCATTAAGAATGATAATATTGTTCCCTATAGGTCCTCCAGGTCCTCCAGCAAGACCAGAGGTGGAAAATATTGGAGGAAAAACTGCTACTGTTACATGGAAGAGACCAGCTGATGATGGAGGCAGTGATATCACAGGCTACATGATTGAGAAGAAGGAAAAGAAAGGCATGAGATGGTCAAGAGCATCAAAGAAAGCTATACTAGATCTAAATTTTGAAGTACAAGGACTCGTCGAAGGTGTTGAATACCAGTTCAGAGTAACAGCTGAAAACAAGGCTGGCTGTGGGGAACCCAGCGAGCCATCTCAACCTATTACAACAAAGGTCATGGCAGGTGAGTAAAGTTGAATGCGTTGAATGCGAAGTTGAGTGTGTTTGTGAGAAGGCATAGGACTGCAGCCTAAATGTGTATGAAATTAGCATTCACTTTAGTGAGGTTATTGCTAATTAGACAAAAGATATGTACAGATTGCTTCTGCCAACAATATTTTCCTATGCCTCATAGAAGTTTGAAGCAATGTATGTTATATGAGTTGCTGCAATTCAAGTATGTTTGGAATGCTGAAATATTTCAGTATGTTTTTAAGGTCTGTTTGTCTGTTTAGCTGCTGTGACTGATCTAAATATCTCAGAAAATGTAAATAATAAGAAACAATATGCAAATCTTCCACATGCATGAAATATTTTTTTTTTCTACAGGGCACACTCAGGCAAGGCTCTTAATCCATTTTTAAATCCATTTATTTGTGAAAAACTCTAGAAATTTGCCAGCTATTGATACGTTCTAAGATAATCTATCATTTTTCCTATGTTCTAATATATATATATTTTGATTCTCATAGCTGTACCTGGACCCCCAGTCAATCCAAGAGTCACTGATACAACAAAAACTACAGCTGAACTCCACTGGGGCAAACCTCTTAATGATGGTGGCATGAATGTAACTGGATACATTGTTGAGCACAAAAAGGACGGAGAAGAGGCATGGGTGAAGGACACTCTTTTGACAATTACTGAATTTGTTGTCCCAGAATTACAGGCTGGAGCCAAGTACCATTTCAGAATTACTGCAGTCAATGCAATTGGAGTTGGGGAACCAGCACAAACAGCAGAGCTTGTTGAAATTATTGAACGTGAAGAAATTCCCGACCTAGAACTTGATGCTGAATTGAGAAGAACACTTGTTGTCAAGGCTGGAGGTTCGATTCGCATTTTTGTTCCAATTAAAGGCCGTCCAGCTCCTAAGGTGACTTGGACAAAGGAAGAAACACCACTAAAAACTCGTGCACATATTGACACTACAGAATCATACACCCTTTTAATCATTCCTGATTGCAACAGGCGTGATGCTGGAAAATATGACTTGACCTTAGAGAATGCTGCTGGAAAGAAGACTGCCTATGTGAATGTTAAAGTTTTGGACACCCCAGGCCCCCCTATCAATCTTAAACCAAAAGCCATTGACAAAGAAAGCATCACATTGCAATGGGAAATGCCTCTTATCGATGGTGGTGCAAAGATTACTAATTATATAATTGAAAAAAGAGAAGCAACTCGCAAGGCATATGCTACAGCTGTAACAAAATGTGATGCATGTTCTATTAGGATTCCAAATTTATCAGAGGGCTCTGAGTATTATTTTAGAGTCTCTGCTGAAAATGAATTTGGAATCGGAGAACCAGTTGAGACCTCTGATCCTATAAGAGCATCCCAAGCACCAACTCCTCCAGAAATGGTAACAATTACAGATGTTACCAAGAACACTGTTAGTATTGCATGGACCAAACCTAAACATGACGGAGGAAGTAGAATTACTGGGTATGTTCTTGAAGCTCAGAAGAAAGGAACAGACCAGTGGGCTCATGTGACCACTGTAAAATCTTTAGATTTTACTGTAAAGAATTTAAATGAGAATGAGGAGTATGTATTCCGAGTAATGGCTGTAAACCTATCAGGAAGAAGCAATCCTCGGGGAAGCAAGCACATTGTTGTAAGAGAACAAAGCACAGAACCTGAATTTGATCTTCGTGGTGTCTGTCAGAAGACAGTCATAGCAAAGGCTGGAGATAACATAAAGGTTGAGGTGCCTGTGACTGGGCGTCCTAAGCCAACAGTTTCCTGGCAGAAAGATAATCAAGCCCTCAAATTAACACAACGGACAGTGGTTGAAAATACCTCTACATCAACCATCTTGACTATAAATGAATGCTTGAGAAGTGACAGTGGGGTATACACAATGACAGGGAAGAACATAGTTGGCTCAGTTACTGATAATATCATAGTCAAAGTGCATGATATCCCAGGACCACCTAAGGGACCCATTAAATTGGACAAAATATTGCGTACTTCAATTGACTTTTCATGGGAATCACCTGAAAATGATGGAGGAGTACCAATTAATAATTATGTAGTTGAAATTAGGGAAACCACCAGCCAGTCATGGGTTGAGCTGTCTTCACTGATCATTCGAACAACATTTAAAGCAACTCGTCTAACCACAGGAGTGGAATATCAGTTCCGTGTAAAGGCTAAAAACAGATATGGTGTAGGACCCCCAATTACCTCGGAAGCTGTAGTTGCTGCTTATCCTTTTAAGGCACCCGGGCCACCAGGTACCCCCAAAGTTGTTGCTTTCACTAAGGACACAATGACGATTGGGTGGAATGAGCCGGTTAATGATGGAGGAAGTGAAGTTATTGGATACCATATTGAAAGGAAAGAGAGGAACAGTATCATCTGGCACAGGATTAGCAAGACACTTGTGGTGGGAAACCTGTTCAAAACAACTGGACTGGAGTCTGGGTCTGCATATGAGTTCCGAGTGATGGCTGAAAATATAGCAGGAATAGGGAAACCAAGCAAGGCCTCTGAACCAATGTTTGCTCTTGATCCAGTAGATCCACCCGGTCAACCTGTTCCAATCCAGGTGTCTAAAAATGCAATCACAATTCAATGGACAAAGCCTGAATATGATGGCGGGTTCAAGATTACTGGTTACGTTGTGGAAAAAAGAGATCTACCAGCTGGGCGGTGGATAAGGGCTAACTTCACAAACATAATTGAAACCACTTTTACTATTAGTGGTTTGACAAAAGATGAATCTTATGAATTCCGCATACTTGCAAGAAATTCGGCTGGTGCTGTTAGCAACCCCTCAGATCCATCAGATCCAATCACTTGTAAAGATGATATTGAAGAACCAAGAATTATGGTAGATGCCAAATTCAAGGATGTTGTGCTTGTTAGGGCAGGAGAAGTCATCAAACTTGAGGCTGATGTTGCAGGACAACCACTCCCATCCATGGTTTGGACCAAAGATGGAAAAGATGTTGAAATAACATCTAAACTACAGATAAAAATGGCAGACATCAGTACTACTTTGGTTAACAAAGACTCTATTAGAAAAGATGGAGGTGAATTTGTTCTGACAGCCACAAATGTGGGTGGATTTGCAAAACATGTATTCAATGTTAAGGTTCTTGACAGACCAGGACCACCTGGAGGACCTCTTAAGGTTTCCGATATTACAGCAGAAAAATGTGTGCTTACATGGGCTCCATGTTCAGATGATGGAGGTGCAAACATTGAACATTATGTAGTTGAAAAACGTGAATCCAGCAGACTTGCTTGGACAAATGTGGCAACGGACTTGCAAGTTACCCAGTATCAGGTGACAAAACTGCTTAAAGGAAATGAATACATTTTTAGGGTCATGGCTGTTAATAAGTATGGAGTTGGAGAACCCCTTGAGACTGATCCAATGATTGCAGACAATCCTTATGTTCCACCTGATCCTCCACAAACTCCTGAGATTACAGCTGTGACCAAGGATTCAATGGTGGTTTGCTGGGGAGCTCCTGTCAGCAATGGTGGAAGTGAAATCACCAACTATGGGATTGAGAGAAGAGACAGGATTAATTTACGCTGGGTAAAATGCAACAAAAGGAAGGTTACTGACTTGCATTTTAGAGTAACTGGCCTTGTTCCAAGTCATGAATACGAATTTAGAATTGTTGCTGAGAATGCAGCTGGACTCAGTGCACCAAGTTCCTCAAGTCCATTCATGAAAGCCTCAGACACTATCTTGAAACCTGGCCCACCTGGTAATCCAAGGATCTTGGACACAACAAGTACCTCCATAACAATTGCATGGAACAAACCAGTATATGACGGTGGCTCTGAAATCACTGGGTACATTGTTGAGACATGCCTGCCTGGAACAGAAGAGGAGGAATGGACAATTGTTTCTCCTAAAGAGGGACTTAAAGGAACATCCTTTACAATAACAAATCTTAAGGAGAATCAGGAATATAAAATCAATGTCTCAGCTGTAAATAGTGAGGGTGTTGGGGAAGAAGCATCTGTTCCTGGTCCACCTAAAGCTGAAGAAAGACTTCTACCACCAGAAATTGACCTTGATGCTGATCTTCGTAAAATTGTGAATATCAGAGCCTGCAACACACTAAGACTGTTTGTGCCAATCAGAGGAAGGCCATCTCCAGAATCTACATGGACAAGAGAGAATGATGAACCTTTAGACAGAGCTACGATTGAAAGCACATCATCTTTTACATCACTAGTGATTGGAAATGTAAACAGATTTGACAGTGGGAAATATAACTTGACTGTGACAAACAGCTCTGGTACCAAGACAGTTTCTGTAACAGTTAGGGTTCTAGATACACCTGGGGCACCACAAAACTTCAAAATCAGCAAAGTTACTAAAGAGTCAGTCTCACTTGAATGGGATCCTCCCTTAAATGATGGTGGCACAAAGATTAAGAACTACGTTGTCGAAAAGCGTGAGGCAACAAGAAAGGCCTACGCTACTGTTAATGCCCTCTGCCACAAAACAACGTGGACAATTGATCAACTACAAGAAGGTTGCAACTACTACTTCAGAGTTCTTGCTGAAAATGAATATGGCATTGGTCTTCCAATTGAAACTACTGAGTCAGTCAAAGTTTCTGAGAAACCTCAGCCGCCAGGCAAGATTACACTTCAAGACGTCACAAAGACCAGTGCTACACTGTCTTGGGAGAAGCCTGAACATGATGGAGGAAGTAGAGTAGTTGCCTATGTTGTAGAGATGCAGAGTAAAGGCACTGAGAAATGGACACAATCTGTGATTGTCAAAGTTCCTGAGGCAGTTATTTCTGGGCTCACTCCTGGTGAGGAGTATATTTTCCGTGTTTCAGCAAGGAATGAAAAAGGCACTAGTGACCCTCGGCAAATCGGTGTGCCAGTAATTGCTAAAGACCTTGTAATTGCTCCATCTGCCAAGCTGTTATTCTCAACATTTAGTGTCCTTGCCGGAGAGGACTTGACAATAGATATTCCATACATTGCTCGCCCCAAAGCTGCTGTCTCTTGGATAAAGGATGCAACACCACTTAAACGAACCTCTAGGATTAATTTCTCTTCCACAGAGACCCTCCTTAGTCTTGTGATCAAGGAGGCAGCTAGAGACGATGTTGGTCAGTACAGTATCAAACTGTCAAACACAGCTGGTGAGACATTAGTGGATATCAGAGTTGTTGTTCTTGACAAACCTGGCCCACCTACTGGCCCAGTGAAAGTCGAAGAAGTAACAGCTGACAGTGTTACTATTTCATGGAAGCCACCAGAGTATGATGGAGGCTGCACCATTAGTAGCTATCTGGTGGAAAAAAGAGACACATCTACAACTAATTGGGTAGTTGCAGCAGCAAATGTAGCCAGAACAAAGATTAAAGCTGGAAGACTGAAAACAGGTTCTGAATATCAGTTCAGAATCACAGCTGCGAACAGGTATGGGAAGAGTCCTCTGCTTGTCTCTGAGTCTGTCATAGCACAATACCCATATAAGCTTCCAGGCCCACCTGGAACACCGTTTGTCCACGCTTCTACTAAAGATAGCATGATAGTGATGTGGAATGAGCCAGTTATTGATGGAGGAAGCAATATTTTGGGATATCATCTTGAACGTAAAGACAGAAACAGTATTCTCTGGGTTAAACTCAATAAAACAATAATCCAGGACACAACTTACAAGACCATAGGACTTGAGGCAGGACTTGAATATGAATTCAGAGTATATGCTGAGAATATTGTAGGTATTGGAAAGGCAAGCAAAATTTCAGAGGGCTGTATTGCCAGAGATCCTTGTGATCCTCCTGGTACACCTGAAGCAGTTAAAATTACAAAGAATTTCATCACAATCGCATGGACTAAGCCTGAGTATGATGGTGGAAGCAAAGTCACTGGCTATATCGTTGAAAAGAAAGAATTGCCTGAAGGACGCTGGCTGAAGGCAAACTTCACCAATGTCATTGAAACAGAGTATACTGCCACAGGACTTGCAGAAGACCAGAAATATGAGTTCCGCGTCATTGCAAGAAATGCAGCAGGTGTTTTTAGCCATCCTTCTTATAGCACTGGACCTATTATTGCAAAAGATGAAATTGAGGCACCCCGCATCAGCATAGATCCACAGTACACACAAACAATTGCTATAAATGCAGGAGAGACCTTCAAGATTGATGCAGATGTTCATGGTAAACCAGTCCCCACAATTCACTGGATGAAGGGAGATCAAGAACTTGGAAACACGATTCATCGTGAAATTAAAAACACTGATACTTACGCATATTTGTCTGTAAAAGAGGCCAAACTTGCGGATGGTGGCCAGTACACTCTGCTGCTAAGAAATCCAGGAGGTGAGAAAGCTGTTCAGATCAACGTCAGTGTCCTAGATAAACCTGGAGCACCTGAGGGACCCATTACCATCACAGGGGTTACCAGTGAACAGTGTTGTCTTGTTTGGAAACCTCCTAAACAGGATGGTGGAAGCAAGATTACTCACTACATTGTTGAAAGAAGGGAGACAAGCAGATTGATTTGGACTCTGGTTGACAATAAAGTTCAAGGAGAGTATTTGAAAGTAACAAAACTCCTCGAAGGCAATGAATACATTTTCAGAGTTTTGCCAGTCAACAAATTTGGAGTTGGTGAATCGCTACAGTCTGACCCAGTTGTCATTAAGGATCCATTTACACTTCCAGATGCTCCAAAGGGAATTGAGGTCTCAAATGTCAAGAAAGCCTCAATGGACTTAAGCTGGGAGGCACCTACAAGTGATGGTGGCTCTCCAATCACTGGGTACATCATTGAAAAACATGACAAGGAAGGTGTTAGATGGACCAGATGCAACAGACAAACAGTTACTGATCTAACCTTCAAAGTTACTGGTCTCCTTGAAGGACACTTGTATGAATTCAGAATTGCAGCTGAGAATGCTGTTGGGGTTGGTAAGCCCAGCTCAGCAACAGTATTCTATAAGGCTCTGGATCCTGTTTTCAAGCCAGGTCCACCAAATAATCCTAAGGTTACGGACACAACTAAATCCTCTGTGACACTTTCTTGGGGGAAGCCTGTTTATGATGGTGGATGTGAAATCCAAGGATACATTGTTGAGTCATGTGAGGTAAAACCACCAGTGGAAGAGGCAAAGGAAGGTGAAGATAGCACAGTTGCTGAAGAATGGACAATGAGCACCCCACCAACAGGAGTTAAGTTAACACGGTTTACAGTGGAAAACCTGAAAGAAAAGCAGGAATACAAATTCAGGATTTGCGCAATCAATAAGGTTGGTGTTGGTGAGCATGCAGACATTCCTGATCACATTCTTCCAGAGGACAAGGCAGAGGAACCAGATCTTGATATTGACCCTGAGTTCAGAAAGCTTGCCATTATTAAAGCAGGAGCACCTCTCAGAATTTTCATTGCAATCAAAGGACGTCCTGTGCCACAAATTAAATGGGAGAAAGATGAAGGTCCTATTAAAGAGACAGTTCAAGTTGAGGTGTCAAGTAGTCACACTGCTCTTGTGATTGATAAAGTCAATAGATCTGACAGTGGAAAGTACACTGTGTTCGCAGAAAACACTTGTGGTGTAAAGACTGCAACCATCAGTGTAAAAGTTCTTGACACACCTAGTGCTCCAGTTAACATTAAAGTGCAAGAAATTACTAAAGAGTCTGTCACTCTTTCATGGGAGCCTCCTGCCTTGGATGGTGGAGCTAAGATCAAAAATTATATTGTTGAGAAACGTGAAACTACGAGGAAAACCTTCTCTGCTGTTGTAACTAATTGCCATAAACTATCATGGAAAATTGAACCACTTCAAGAGGGCTGTAGTTACTACTTCCGAGTTCTTGCAGAAAATGAATATGGGGTTGGATTACCTGCAGAGATTAGCGATCCATTGAAAGTATCAGAAGTACCCCAGTGTCCTGGCAAATTAAGCGTTGTAGATGTTACAAAAACAAGTGTCTCACTTGCTTGGGAAAAACCAGTACATGATGGTGGCAGCAGAATCATTCAGTACCTTGTTGAAATGCAAGTTAAGGGCAATGACAAGTGGTCTGGTTGTGCCAACGTGAAAACGTTAGAAGCTGTTATTAAGAATTTGAACCCTGGGGAAGAGTACACTTTCAGAGTGATTGCTATTAATGAAAAAGGAAAGAGTGACCCAAGAACCCTTGCAGTACCAGTGCAAGCAAAAGATCTTGTCATTGAACCAGATGTTAGACCTGCATTCAGCAACTACAGTGTTCTTGTTGGAAAGGATCTTCAAGTTGAAATTCCAGTTTTTGGACGCCCTAAACCAAAGGTCACATGGATAAAGGATGGTACAGCCCTCAAATTCACAACAAGAGTGAACATTTCTAATACTCCAAACAGCACAATTCTTAGCATCAAAGAAGCTGCAAGAGAAGATGGTGGCATGTATGGAATTAATGTTTCTAATGTTGTTGGACAAAAGGATGCAACAATTGAAATCATCACTCTTGACAAACCAGGACCACCATCTGGGCCTGTAAGATTTGATGAGGTAACAGTAAAAAGTGTTACTTTCTCATGGGATCCACCAAAATACACTGGTGGATGTTCAGTTTCAAACTACATTGTACAAAAGAGAGACACAACCACCACCACATGGGAGAATGTTTCTGTCTCAGTGTCAAGAACAACATTCAAGGCACTCAGACTGAAAACTGGGGCTGAGTATCAGTTCAGGATCATTGCTCAAAACAGATATGGCAAGAGTTTTGCTTTAGACTCTTCAGCTGTTGTAGCTCAGTACCCATATAGAGAACCGGGCCCACCTGGAACTCCATTTGTTTCATCACTTTCCAGAGATCATATGGTTGTAGAGTGGCATGAACCTGTTTCAGATGGAGGCAGTGGTATTATTGGATACCATCTTGAAAGAAAAGAGAGAAACAGCATCCTCTGGACCAAGATAAACAAGACATTGATTCAAGAAACAAAGTTTAAAACCAGTCCGTTAGAAGAAGGCATTGAATATGAATTTAGAGTCTATGCTGAAAACATTGTTGGTATTGGTAGGTGCAGTAAGATCTCTGAGGGATATGTCGCCCGTGATCCATGTGATCCACCTGGTATTCCAGAAGCTATCCATATCAGCAAGAACTCAATAACAATCCAGTGGACAAAGCCAGAATATGATGGAGGAAGTGCTATAACTGGCTATAATGTTGAGAAGCGTGATCTGCCTGAGGGGCGTTGGATGAAAGCTAGTTTTACAAATGTAATTGAGACCCAATTTATAATCACTGGACTCACAGAGGGTGAAAAATATGACTTCAGAGTAATTGCAAAGAATGCTGTTGGCACTATTAGTAAGCCATCATACAACAGCGGACCTATTGTTGCATTGGATGAAGTGGAGCCTCCCAAGTTTTCAATTGATCCTGAATACACTCAGACTCTTATTGTGAATGCTGGGGATACTTTCAAAATGGATGCAGATGTCCACGGCAAGCCAATACCTACAATTCAGTGGTTCAAAGCTGACAAGGTCATTGAAAATACAATTCGATGTGAACTCAAGAATACTGACACTAGAGCAATGATTGTCATAAAAGATGCAGTCAGACAAGATGGTGGAGAATACATTCTTCAACTCACTAATCCCGGTGGCTCACAAAATGTTTCATTCCATGTTAAGGTACTTGACAAACCCAGTTCACCAGAAGGACCTCTTCATATCACAGGACTATCAAGTGATAAATGTACACTATCATGGCGCGCCCCTCTACATGATGGCGGAAGCACAATTAGTCATTATGTTATTGAAAGACGTGAAACAAGCCGTTTAGCTTGGACTGTGGTCTCTAATAGTTGTAAAGCTACAACATATAAAGTGACAAACCTTCTTGAAGGCAACGAATATATTTTCCGTGTCATGGCTGTAAACAGTTATGGTGTTAGTGAGCCAATCAATAGTTCAGCTGTAATAATGAAGAATCCATTTGTAGCCCCTGGATCCCCACAGATTCTGGAGGTGGCTAACATTGCACGTGACTCTATGACTGTTTGCTGGAGTGCTCCTGAGACTGATGGTGGAAGTGAAATTGTTGGATACATCGTTGAAAAGAAGGATCGGTCTGGGATTAAATGGACCAGATGCAACAGACAAAAAGTTACTGATGTATGTTTCAGAGTGCCAGGCCTGCTAGAGGATCATGAATATGAGTTCAGAGTATCTGCTGAAAATGCAGCTGGAATCAGTGAACCCAGTTTACCGACATCATACTATAAAGCCTCTGATCCCAAATACAAACCTGGCCCACCCACACATGTACATGTAATTGACACAACAAAGAGCTCCATTTCACTGGCATGGGGAAAACCTCTTAATGATGGTGGAAGTGCGATACAAGGTTATATTGTTGAGGTGTGCAAAGCTGAGGAGGAGGAATGGTCTATGTGCACTCCACCAACTGGCCTGCGTGTGAATAAATTTGAAATCACCAAATTAACAGAACAACAGGAATATAAGATTCAAGTCTGTGCCATAAATAAACTAGGAGTGGGTGAGCCTGCCCTCATTCCTGGGACTGCTAAACCTGAGGAGAAACTTGAAGCTCCTGAAATTCACCTTGATTCAGAACTGAGGAAAGGCGTAGTTGTTCGTGCTGGAGGATCAGTTCGCATTAATATGCCTTTTAAGGGAAGACCAACACCTGAGATTAAATGGACTAAAGATGATGGAGAGTTGTCAGAGAGGACAGTGGTTGAGAAGGGCATAAACTTCACGCAAATTTCAATTGATTCTTGTGACAGAAAGGATTCTGGAAAATACACCTTGACTCTGCAAAACAGCAGTGGTTCTGTGTCTGAATTTGTGGCAGTGAAAGTATTAGATACACCTGGATCTCCTCAAAACCTACTAGTTAAAGATATTAAGAAGGACTCTGTTACTCTTGTTTGGGACCCACCACTCATTGATGGAGGCGCAAAAATAAAGAATTATGTTGTTGATAAGCGTGAGTCCACAAGAAAGGCATATGCCAGTGTCACAACCAAGTGTAGCAAGACTAGCTTCAAAGTGGAAAATCTTGCAGAGGGGGCCATGTACTACTTCAGAGTTATGGCTGAAAATGAATTTGGAATAGGCTTACCAGTGGAAACCAAGACTGCTTCAAAAGCTTCTGAAGTACCACTGCCAGTTGGAAAGATATTGTTGACTGATGTGACAAAATCCAGTGCATCCCTGTCCTGGGAAAAACCAGAGCATGATGGTGGAAGCAGAATTGTAGGATACTTGATTGAAATGCAACCAAAGGGAACAGATAAGTGGGGTGTAGCAACATCTGTCAAAACATGTGAAGGCACAGTCTCTGGACTAACTGCTGGCCAAGAATATCTGTTGCGTGTTCTTGCATATAATGAAAAAGGAAAGAGTGAGCCAAAAGCTCTTGCAGCTCCTGTCATTGCCAATGACTTAGCAATCGAACCAAGCCTCAAAGTACAATTTAGTACATACAATGTAAAATCTGGAGATGACCTCCTATTGGAAATACCTGTCTTTGGACGTCCCAAGCCAAAAGTTACTTGGAAGAAAGATGGAGAAGGGCTTAAAGTGACATCTAGAATAAGTACTCCTGTTACTCCAACCTCAGCAATTTTGAAGATTACTGAGGCCAATAAAGATGATCTGGGGAAGTACGCAATCACCGCAACAAACAGTGGTGGTGCTGTTACAGAAGAAATTGGAATAATTATACTCGATAAGCCTGGTCCACCAACAGGGCCAGTGAAAGTAAATGAAGTGAGTAATAACTTTGTCACAATCTCATGGGAACCCCCATCCTACACTGGAGGCTGCCAAGTAAAGCATTACATCGTTGAAAGACGAGACACCACCTCAACAACATGGGAAGTGGTATCTGGATCTGTAGCTAGAACGTCACTCAAAATAACAAAACTGAAGACTGGCGCAGAGTACCAATTTAGAGTCTGTGCTGAAAACAGGTATGGTAAAAGCACCTTTTTGGATTCAAAGGCAATTGTTGTTCAGTATCCTTATAAACCTCCAGGGCCACCTGGAACACCATATATCAAGTCTGCCACTAAGGATCAAATGATAATTGAGTGGAATGAGCCTGTCAATGATGGTGGAAGCCCACCAATTGGCTACCATCTAGAAAGCAAGGAACGGACTAGTATCCTGTGGACAAAGTTGAACAAAACCCTCATTACTGATACCATATTTAAGATATGCAATCTTGAAGAAGGCATTGGGTATGAATTCAGGGTGTATGCTGAGAACATTGTTGGTATCGGCAGAGCCAGTAAGGTTTCAGAAAGCTTTGTTGCTCGTGATCCATGTGATCCACCTGGTACTCCAGAAGCCATTGCTATCTCAAAGAACCATGTGGTAATTCAGTGGACAAAGCCTCAGTATGATGGTGGCAGCAAAGTGACTGGATATATTGTTGAAAAGAGAGACTTGCCTCAAGGTCACTGGATGAGGGTGAACTTCACCAATGTGATTGAGACTGAATTTGCAATTACAGGCCTAACAGCAGACCAACAGTATGAATTTAGAGTAACTGCAAGAAATGCTGCCGGTATTTTCAGTGAGCCATCTGACAGCACTGGACCAATTACTGCAACAGACGAAATTGAACCTCCAACTGTTTCAATGGACCCTAAGTACAAAGATGTCATTGTGGTTAATGCAGGAGAGAATTTTACTCTTGATGCCGACATTCATGGAAAACCAATTCCTGATGTCCAGTGGTTGAAGGAAGGAAAGGAAATGGATAAGACACTGCGCATAGAAGAAAAAACAACACAGAAATGTGCCTCAATTACAATCAAGGACTGTACACGTTTAGACAGTGGCCACTACGATCTTGTACTAAGAAACAGTGGTGGAACAAAATCAATTCCAATCACTGTAAGGGTTCTTGATAGACCAGGACCACCCACTGGGCCGCTACGTATAATTAATGTAATGTCTGATAAATGTGACCTGTTTTGGACTGAGCCATCTCAGGATGGTGGTGCTAACATTACTCACTACATTATTGAGAAGAGAGAAACAAGCAGGTTATCATGGACTTTAGTTGATTCCTCTGTTCCAGCTACCTCTTACAAGGTGACAAAGCTCTTGACAGGTGATGAATACATTTTCAGAGTTATGGCTGTCAATAAATATGGCATTAGTGACTCTTTGGAGTCAGAGGCAATTATTGCTCGCAATCCATATAAACCTCCAAGTGCACCATCTTCACCAGACGCAAGTGAGATAACTAAAGATTCAATGGTTCTATCATGGAACGCCCCAGCCAGTGACGGTGGAACAGAGATTACTGGTTACCATTTGGAGAAACGAGACAAAGATGGTGTAAGATGGACCAAATGTAACAGGCAAAAGCTGACTGACTTGCACTTCAAAGTGACTGGTCTTTCTGAGGGGCATTTCTATGAATTCCGTGTGGCTGCTGCCAATGAAGCTGGCATTGGAGAGCTAAGTGATTTATCTCTATTTTACCGAGCAATTAATGCCACAACTCCTCCTGGCCCACCCCATCATCCTAAAGTGACAGATCACACCAGTTCATCTGTGTCCCTTGCTTGGAGTAAACCAGCCACTGACGGTGGAGCATACATTAAAGGTTACATCGTTGAGATGAAGGAAATTTCGGCAGAAGAATGGACCATATGTACACCTCCAACTGGTTTACAAGCAACACGCTTAACAGTAGAAAAGCTAAAAGAAAATTCAGAGTATAACTTCCGTGTTTGTGCCATTAATTCAGAGGGAGTTGGAGATCCAGCTGATGTTCATGGCTCTGTTATTGCCGCCGAAAGAGTTGAAGCACCTGAGATTGAACTTGATGCTGATCTTAGGAAAGTTGTCTCCGTCCGTGCAGGTGGATCACTTCGTCTGTTCATAACGATCAGAGGCAGACCTCAACCATCTATCAAATGGGAGAAAGAAGAGGGTGCTTTAACTGAGCGTGCAGTAATTGAGTCTACTGGTTCATACAGCATGCTTGTGATAGACAATGTCAATAGATTTGACAGTGGAAAATACATTATAACTCTTGAAAATAAGAGTGGCACAAAATCAGCATTTGTGAATGTCAGGATTCTTGACTCTCCAAGTGCACCCCAGAAATTTGAAGTCAAGGATGTTACAAAAGACTCTGTGACTCTTTATTGGGAACCTCCTCTTACTGATGGTGGAGCAAAAATAACTAACTACATTGTAGAAAAGCGAGAATCAACAAGAAAAGTATATGCAACTGTCACAAGTAACTGCACACAAAATTTCTTCAAGATAGAAGAATTACAGGAGGGTGGAATATTCTACTTCCGGGTATGTGCTGTTAATGAGTATGGCAGTGGTATCATGGCAGAAACTAAGAATCCAATCAAGGTTGCCCAAGTACCTATGCCCCCTGGAAAGGTGTCACTTGTGGATGTTACTAAGAACAGTGTAACACTCACTTGGGTGAAACCTGCACATGACGGTGGCAGTAAAGTAATCTGTTACAATGTAGAAATGCAACCAAAAGGCACTGACAAATGGGGTGTGTGCTGCACAGTGAAAGTTCCAGAGGCTACTGTTTCTAACCTTACCCCAAATGAAACATACTCTTTCAGGGTAATTGCACTGAATGAGAAAGGAAAGAGTGAACCCCAAGAACTTGGCGTACCTGTCCGTGCTAAAGATATAGAGATAGAACCTTCAGTTAATCTGCTCTTTAATACTTTCAGTGTTAAGGCTGGAGATGACCTTACTGTTGAAGTTCCTGTAAGAGGCAGACCTAAGCCAGTTGTTTCATGGAAGAAAGATAACCTTCCTCTTAAGCAAACAACTTCTCTCACAGTAGTTAATACCATGGTATCCAGCAAGATTACCATCAAGGAGGCTTCTGTTGATCATGTTGGAAAATATGAGATCACACTTGCCAATACAGCAGGTACCATTTCCACAGATGTTAATATTGTGGTTCTTGATAAACCAGGGCCACCAGCAACAGTGAAGGTTGATGCTGTAACTTCTGACAGCATTACTCTATCATGGACTCCCCCTGAATATGATGGTGGGTGCTCTATCAATAACTACATTGTTGAGAAGAGAGATACAAACACAACAGTGTGGCAGATTGTGTCAACAAATGTTGCCAGAAACTCCATCAAGGTCTCTCGGCTGACACATGGCTCTGAATACCAATTCCGTATATATGCAGTGAATCGCTACGGCAAGAGCAAGCCTATCGACTCTCCAGGAATTACTGCAGAATACACGTTCAAACAGCCTGGGCCACCTGCTACTCCCCGGGTGGCACATGCCACAAAGTCCTTTATGATTGTCACATGGAATGAACCAGTCAACGATGGTGGTAGCACAGTTCTCGGATATCATTTGGAGCGCAAGGAGAGGAGCAGTATTCTGTGGGCAAAGATGAACAGAGCTCTTATCAAAGATACTGAATTGAAAGTAACTGGTCTCGAAGAGGGTATGTTCTATGAGTATCGTGTATATGCTGAAAACATTGCTGGTATTGGAAAGGTTAGCAAAGTCAGTGAGGCTATAGCTGCAAGGGATCCTTGTGATCCTCCTGGTCAACCAGTGGTTACAAGCATTACTAGAAACTCTGTGTCTCTCTCTTGGACAAAACCTGAGTATGATGGTGGAGCCAAAGTTACAGGTTATACCATTGAACGCAGAGACCTTCCAGAGGGACGTTGGATGAGATGCAATTTCACAAACGTCGTTGAAACATATTTTGATGTTACTGCTCTTACTCAAGATCAGCAATATGACTTCCGTGTCATTGCAAAGAACGCTGCTGGACTATTTAGTGTACCCTCTGATAATACAGGCCCTATCACAGTAAAAGATGATGTCGATCCACCACGGATTATGATGGATGTGAAGTTCAGAGATACTGTATGTGTAAAAGCAGGAGAGACACTGAAAATTAGTGCTGATATTGCTGGACGTCCATTACCAGTAGCATCATGGTTAAAGGATGGAAAAGAGATTGAACTCAAAGCAAGAATTCAGATAACTGCAGCAGACAATAGTACGATGATAACAATTAAAGACTGCATTAGGAGTGACTCTGGAGAGTATGCCTTAACATTACAGAATGCAGGAGGAACAGTAACAACACCAGTGAAATGTGTAATCCTTGATAAACCAGGACCCCCAGCAGGACCACTGTCAGTCACTGACCGTACAGCAGAAGACTGCACATTGTCATGGGGATCACCACAAGAAATGGGTGGTGCAGAAATCACTCATTATGTTGTTCAGAAAAGAGAGACCAGCAGTTTGGCATGGACAGTTGTACATGCAGAGCTAAAAACAAAAACATGCAAAGTCACAAAACTCCTCAAAGGAAATGAATACATCTTCAGAGTTTTAGCTGTAAATAAGTTTGGACGTGGTGAAACCCTAGACAGTGAAATTGTCAAAGTCACCGATCCATTCACATTTGCTTCAGCACCAATGAATGTTGAAATAACAAATGTGAGCAGTGAGGAGATGACTGTCACTTGGGCTAAGCCTACCTCTGATGGAGGCAGTGAGATCTGTGGGTATGTCATTGAACGGCGTGAGAGATCGGGTCTTCGGTGGGTCAGAGTCAACAGGGAGCTTGTAAAAGACCTAACATCTGTAGTAACTAAACTAAGACGAGGGTGTGAATATGAATACAGAGTATCTGCAGAAAATGCTGCAGGTTTAAGTCCTCCAAGTGATCCTTCTGCTCCAGCAAGAGCAGAGGATGCATTACTTCTGCCATGCCCACCAACAAAACCAAAGGTCCTAGATCACACAAAGAACTCTATTACGATTGCCTGGAACAAGCCTTTGTCAGATGGTGGCACTCCAGTAATTGGATACAGTGTGGAATACAAGAAAACAGAGGACGAGGAATGGATTGTCGCCATTCCACTGACAAAGAGCACGGAGTTCACAGCCTCTGGTCTCACTGCTGATGTTGAATATGTATTTGCTGTTAAATCAATTAATAAAATTGGCTCGAGCGAACACTCTCCAGTTTCTGAGCCACAGGCAGCAACAGACAGAAAGGAGGAACCTGTATTTGATGTTGACATCGAGATGAGAAAAACTCTGATTACTAAACATGGCCACTCCTTCACACTGACAGCACCATTTAAAGGAATACCTGTGCCTTCAGTCACATGGAATAAGGAGGGAACTGATCTCAAATCAAGAGCTACAACTGAAACAACTGGAACATATACATCACTGACCATTGAAAAGGCAACAAGAAATGACTCAGGACAGTATACTGTTACATTGGATAATGGTGTTGGAACTGCATCATTGCCAATGGTTGTCAAAGTCCTTGATTCTCCTGGTCCACCAATTAATGTGAAGATTAAGGATGTCACAAAAGACTCAGCCACAGTTACTTGGGAAGCTCCAGAGAATGATGGAGGAGATGCTGTGAAGGCTTACCATGTTGAGAAACGTGAAGCCAGTAAAAAGGCCTGGGTATGTGTAACAAATAACTGCCGCAATCTTGTATACAAAGTAGAGGACTTGCAAGAGGGCGCAATCTACTACTTCAGAGTCATTGGAGAAAATGAGTTTGGTATGGGTGTGCCTGCCGAGACAAAAGATGGAACAAAGATAACAGGTGATTATCAGTTTGATTTGCGCCATAATTCACAATGTTATAAAAGGCTTCTTTTTATGCTTGAATTTTATATTCAGTTTAATTTATATTCAATTAATTATAAAAGGTGCTTTCTTTGCATTGTTTCAACAGAAATACCAAGTCCTCCTGCCAGGCTTGGAGTGGCTGAAGTCACAAAGGACAGTGTAACAATTGTATGGTCAAGACCAGAATATGATGGTGGAAGTAGAATCAAGAGCTACCTCATCGATGCTCTTGAGAAAGGCCAGCAGAAATGGGTGAAGTGTGCCACTGTAAAAGCCAACACCCACACAATCAAAGGGTTGAGGGAAAACTCTGAACTCTTCTTCAGAGTTCGTGCTGAAAATCATGCGGGACTCAGTGATCCAAAGGAAATGATTATTCCTGTCATTGTAAAGGATCAACTTGGTGAGTGTCATTTCATTTCTTACCCAAAATATTACACCCAATATACAAGCATTCCACTAAAATGTGTGATTTTTGTCTCCAGATGCCCCCGAATTTGATATGAAAAACTTCCCACGCAACACAGTTTATGTGAGAGCAGGGTCAAATTTGAAATTTGAGCTTCCTCTCACTGGCAAACCAATGCCAAAGGTAGCAATGACAAGAAACAATGTTCCAGTCAAGTGTGGAAAGAGATTCAGTTATGAAGTAACCCCAGAAAGTCTTAATATTGAACTGAAAGAAAGCATTGCCGGTGATGCTGGAAGATATGATATTGTAGCCTCCAATACAAGTGGAACAACCAAAATGTTTGTAAATATACTGGTACTGGACAGACCTGGTCCTCCAGTTGGCCCAGCTGAAATAAGTGATGTTGGAGAAACAAGCCTGTGTCTCAAATGGCTCCCACCAGTATATGATGGTGGTAGCCCCGTGACCAACTATGTTGTACTCAGACGTGAAACAAGCACACCAGCTTGGGTAGAGGTGTCATCCACAGTTGCCAGGAATGAAGTTAAAGTTACCAAACTAACGAAGGGCGAGGAATACCAATTCAGAATTAAAGCCGAGAATCGTTTTGGCATCAGTGACCACATCGACTCTCAGACTGTCACTGTGAAACTTCCGTATAGTGAGTACATATTTACTGTATTCTATTTCTCTTCCAACAATAACAAATTTTCAAATGTAATTCTCATTTACTATTTATTCTAGCCATCCCTGGGCCACCATCAACACCATGGGTGAGCTTTGTTTCAAGAGAAAGCATTACTGTCTGCTGGCACGAACCGGTAGTAGATGGAGGAAACCCAGTGTTTGGGTACCATGTTCAGATGAAAGAAAGAAGTAGTGTCCTTTGGCAGTTAATAAACAAGACAGCAATTCCTGCTAATCAAATTAGAGTGACAAACATATGCCCTGGCATGATCTACGAATTCAAGGTTGCAGCAGAAAATGCTGCTGGTATTGGAAAACTCAGCAAAACATCAGAGGAAGTACTTGCCATTGATGCTTGTGGTAAGTTACGGAGTGCATAAAATCGCTGTATGTGTAGGAAATTTTTTATGTGAAATACACTGTTAGAGCGGTTGCTAAATTTAAAATTCTCGGCTTGTTTTAGATCCCCCTGCAAATGTGAGAATCTCTGAAATTACAAAGAGCTCAGTTAGCCTTGTCTGGCAGAAGCCTCCGTTTGATGGTGGAAGCAAGATCACTGGCTACATGGTTGAGAGAAGAGAAGCTCCAAATGGCAGGTGGACAAAGGCTAACTTTACCAATGTCATTGAGACAAATTTCAATGTCTCAGGTTTAACACAGAATCAGTCATATGAATTCAGACTTTTTGCAAAGAATGCAGTTGGCTCTGTAAGCAACCCATCTCTTATTGCTGGACCAGTAACTTGTGTAGATGTTTCTGGTGAGTATTACACTATTCATACCAAATTCACTTACCAGTTCCTTGTTTCAGTACCCAGTGATTCAGTACTTAGATGTAATTTTAAATATCATTTTTATGCTTCTAATTTTAGGTGCTCCAGCAATTGACTTGCCCCCTGAGTACCTGGATGTTGTACAATATAAAGCTGGGTCTTCTGTAAAGATAAGACTAGGCATCATTGCCAAGCCTTTGCCAACAATTGAATGGATAAAGGATGGAAAGGAATTAGTTACAAGTTCACAGCTTTCAATTGAAAGCACCACTGATGCATCTGCCATCCTTATCAAGGATGCCACTCGTTATAACACTGGTACATATGAAATGAAGATCAGGAATGTGTTTGGCACAGCATCTGCCACTGTCAGAATACAGATTCTAGGTATGTTCATTTTTGTATGGCAAGCTTGAAAAATACTTATTTCATAATCTGTCATCAATTTTCAATGCCATTTAATTTGTTTCTTTAAATTCCCGTTCTATTTGAACATTACTAGACAAACCAGGCACCCCTGCTGGAAACATTGAGTTTAAAGCAGTGACTGCTGACAATATAACTATTGCGTGGGAACCAGTGGCAGATGATGGAGGATCCAAAGTCACCCATTATGTGGTGGAAAAAAGGGAGACAAGCCGAACGGTGTGGTCTACAATTTCTGACTGTTTGGAGACATGCACTGTATCTGTCCAGAAGCTAATCCGAGGAAGTGAATATGTCTTCCGTGTAAGAGGAGTCAACAAATTTGGACTTGGTGATCCTCTGGATTCTGAACCCATTGTTGCCAAGAATGCTTTCGGTAATAAATTATAGATCATATTGTCAAGAAATATATGTCTTTGAGTAAAAAAAAAATACTTACATACATTTCTGCATTTTAAATGTTTTTGTTAAGTTACTCCTGGACAGCCTACCACACCAGAGGCGACAGAAATCACAAGAACCTCAATGCAGATTGTGTGGGACAAACCAGGATTGGATGGTGGTAGCGCGGTTACAGGCTACTATTTACAGCAACGTGATAAGAAGAGTCTACGCTGGATTAAGGTTTACAAAGACCCCATCAGTGACACAAAAGCAAAGGTCCATCACTTGACTGAGGGAAATGAATATCAGTATCGTGTGTGTGCAATCAACAAAGCCGGAGAAGGCCCATTCTCAGATGTGTCTGACTTTTACAAAGCAGCTGATCCTGTTGGTGTGTATTTCTACAACATTATCTAATTTGCTCTCTACTAATATATTCGGTTTATACATTACTGTAGTTCATTTTTACAGTGTTTTGATGTGTAGGGTCAAACATGGTTTTTGAATGTTTCTACAGATCCACCTTATGAGCCAACTAAGCTAAAGGTTGTTGATTCAACAAAAACATCTATTACTCTTGAATGGTCCAAACCAGAATATGATGGTGGAAGTGAAATTACTAGCTATGTTGTGGAGAAAAAGACTGGTGAAGAAGGAGAATGGACAGTGATCAGTCAAAAGGGTGAAGTCAGAACTACGGAGTATGTTGCCTCAGATCTTAAGCCAGATGTTGATTACTACTTCAGAGTATCTGCTGTGAACTGTGCTGGGCGTGGGGACCCGATAGAGATGGAGGAACCTGTGCAGGCTAAGGATATTCTTGGTATGTATATTATTACAGTGTGGTATATTTTTTTCTAACACAGAATTGCTTTTGCTACAATGATGTTTAACCTACTTTGTTTTGTCCATTTTGCAGAGGAGGCCCATGTTGATCCAGATGTTGCAATGAGAACCCATTACATTGTGAAAGCTGGAAAAGATGTTGAGATCATGGTACCTCTCAAGGGTAGACCCGCTCCAAGTGTTTCCTGGAAGAAAGAAGAGCAAAACATTGACAGTGATCCTAAATATGTCATCCACACCACAGTTAATTCATCATGCCTTGTAATGACACAGGTAACTCGTAATGATACTGGTAAATACACCATTGAAATATCAAATGGAGTAGGCCAACCAAAATCACTAACATTATCTGTGAAAGTACAAGACACTCCTTCTGCATGTAGACATCTGGTCTTGAAGGATGTCACTCGTGGTAAAGTGACCCTGTGCTGGGAACCCCCTCTTCTTGATGGCGGTGCTGAAATCACCAACTATATTGTTGAGAAGAGAGACTCTTCAAAACGCATGTATGCTTCTGTAACAAATAAATGTATGGAAACAACTTACGTAATTGAGGAGCTATCCGAGAAGACATCGTACTTCTTCCGTGTATCAGCAGAAAATGAAAATGGAGTAGGTGACCGATGTGATACCAAAGAAGCGGTTAAAGCCACTGAGAAACCAAGTCCTATTAAAGATCTGACTATGAAAGATTCCTCCAAGACCTCAGTGACACTACAGTGGAACAAACCAGATTATGATGGTGGAAGCATTATTACTGACTACATTATTGAAAAGAGAATTCAAGGTCAGGAAGAATGGGCCGCTGCTGGCACAAGCAAGCAGTGTGAGCATGCAGTCAAAAATCTTAAGGAACTCACCGAGATGTTCTTTAGAGTTTGCTCCATGAATGAGAAGGGCAACAGTGATTTTACAGAGATCGGTCCAATTAAAGTTAAAGACTACATCATACCACCAGAGGCAAACCTGGAGGAGTATCCTGATGGACAGATCAGTGTGCGCCTTGGCCACAATGTACATATTGAGCTGCCATACAAAGGTAAACCCAGGCCAGCTATTCTTTGGCTGAAGGACAGCTTGCCATTAAAAGAAAGTGAAAAGATTCGCTTCAAGAAGACAGAGAGCAAGGCAACCCTCATGATAAAGAATGTGGAAAAAGAGAATGGTGGTAAATATACACTTACTCTTGACAACAATGTCTCCAGGAAATCATTCCATATACAAGTCATCACTCTTGGACCACCTTCCAGACCCATTGGACCCATTCGCTTGGATGAAGTTAGGGCAGAGAGTATAATGATATCTTGGGATGAACCAAATGATGACGGAGGTGGAGAAATCACTTGCTACAGCGTTGAAAAACGTGATACCTCACAGACAGACTGGAAGATGGCTTGTTCAAGTGTGATTGGAGCATCATTCAAGGTCCCAAATTTAATCAAAGGAATTCAGTATCAGTTCAGGGTATGTGCAGAAAATCGCTATGGTGTGAGTGAGCCTCTGGTTTCACAAAATGTCATCGCCAAGCATGAGTTCAGACCACCAGGTCCCCCAGGCATGCCATTTGTCTACAATGTCACCAATGATGGAATGACAATTCAGTGGGAGGCACCTATCTTTGATGGTGGATGTCCAGTACTTGGATTCCATGTTGAAAAGAAGGAAACAAATAGCATCATGTGGCAGAAGGTCAATCCAATCTTGATCACAGCAAGAGAATACAGGATAATTGGTCTTATTGAAGGCTTGAAATACCAGTTCAGGGTATATGCTCAGAACGATGCTGGATACAGTCGTATGAGTGATGAGAGCAAACCAACTATGGCTGTTTCTCCTGTTGGTAAGTTCACTTATTAACTCTTCAATATTTTTAATGCTGAAAAATGACATGTGAAAACCCTGAAAAACTCTTCTAAAATCTGAACTTTTTAAATTATGTGTATTTAGATCCTCCTGGTACTCCTGACTATGTTGATGTGACAAGTGAATCTGTGAAACTAAAATGGGACGCACCCAAAAGGGATGGTGGAAGCAAAATTGTTGCCTACAATGTTGAGAAACGTCAAGGAAAAGGTCGTTGGCTGAAGAGCAATTTCACAGATGTAACTGACACTGAATTTATAGTACCTGGTCTAACTTGTGGTGAGCGTTATGAATTCAGGGTTATAGCAAGAAACGCCATCGGCACTATAAGCCCACCTTCCCAGTCTTCTGGCTATGTACTCATCAGAGATGAAAGCTGTAAGTACCATATACATGTAGTACATATTGTGCACACATTTATTACTTACATCATAGTGATATTTTACTATTCTTCTCCACTTGTAGTCTCTCCAAACATTGAGTTTGGCCAAGAGTACTTTGAGGGAGTTGCCATTTCAGCAGGAGAAGTCCTCAGGCTTAAAGTCACAGTTACAGGAAGGCCAACACCCAAGGTCACATGGTACAGGGATGATGTGGAATTGAGTAAGAAGATGGTAGATATCACAACAGTTGCTGGATCCAGCACTCTCTTTGTCAGAGATGCTGACCGTTCTCACCGTGGCATTTATACTGTAGAAGCCAAGAATATTTGTGGAACCAAAAAGGAGCAAAAGAACGTTGAAGTCTTTGGTATGTATAATGTTATTTTCCGAGTCCTTTTCTTTTGAACCTGTATCATTCTCTGTATTACTCATTGTTCTGATGTTTCTAGACACCCCTGGAGAGCCAGTTGGACCAATTGTCTTTACAAACATATCAGAAGGCAAAGTAACACTTTCATGGAATCCACCAGAGAATGATGGCTGCTCTCCGGTTACTCATTATGTAATTGAAAGGCGAGAAACGTCCAAAATTTCCTGGACAGTAGTGACAGATCAGTGTGAGGAATGCACGTACAACGCCACCAAGATGATTAAGACCAATGAGTATCAGTTCCGTGTTTCTGCGGTCAACAAGATTGGTGTCAGTAGACCACTGGACTCTGTTCCTGTTATTGCACAAATGCAATACAGTAAGTTTACATTTAACTTAATTTATTAATCAAATGTTATCCTTATATTTAACATTGGCAGCAAATTGATACACTGTATACATACAATTCCATAAAAAATATTCTCCTTCCTACAGCCACCCCAGATCTTCCTGGTACTCCTGATTCAACAGCAGTTGATGGGGAGAGTATTACAATCAGCTGGGCTCCACCAACGAATGATGGTGGAAATGCAGTTAAGCATTACATTGTTGAAAGACGTGAGAAGAAGACTGGGCGCTGGCTAAAGGTCTTAACTAGAAAACCAATTACAGAGCCTGCACACAGAGTGACTCATCTTACTGAGGATGTGGAATATGAATTCCGTGTTTATGCAGTTAATGATGCTGGAGTTGGAGCTCCAAGCAATATTTCAATGCCTATTAAATGTGCGGAGCCAACTGAAGAGCCAGATGCCCCTTCAATTGTTAATGTGACTGACACCACCAACACTTCTGTGAGCCTGGAATGGACTAGGCCTGCCTATGATGGTGGCATGGAGGTTTCTGGTTACATTATTGAGATGTGCAAGGGATCTGAAGAAGAATGGCACAGAATCAATGAGGATCTCTGCACTGTCACAAAATACACTGCAACTGGTTTGGAAACTGGTGCAGAGTATAAATTCCACATTATTGCAGTCAATGCTATTGGAAAAGGTGAAGCAAAGGAGATTTCTGAACCAGTACAAGCTGTGGACCGAGTGGCCGCACCAGAGATCGAAATTGATGCAAGCTTCCGACAAACACACATTGTCAAGAGTGGAGCCAGTGCATGTCTCCTCATTGCTTTCAAAGGAAAGCCAGCACCCAGTGCTTCATGGATAAAGGTGGATGGAGAACTTGGTGTTATGGCAGATATAACTACCACAGAAACTTCCACTTCTTTGACACTGGAAAACTGTACACGAAATGACAGTGGAAAATACACTCTTACTCTTGAGAACAACAGTGGTAGCACATCTGTTACATTTACAGTTAAAGTACTAGACACACCTGGAACTCCAGGTCCTCTCACATTAAAGGATGTTACAAGGGGGGCCCTTTCACTTATGTGGGAGCCTCCAGTCACTGATGGCGGTGCACGTGTTCATCACTATCTCGTAGAGAAGCGTGAGGCCAGCCGTCGTACATGGACAGAGGCAGCGCCTAAATGTACTCAAACCAGCTTGAGAATTTCAGAGCTCCTGGAAGGAGTACCCTACTTCTTCAGGGTCATGGCCGAAAATCAGTATGGCCTCGGTGAAGCTTATGAAATGCCTGATCCAGTTGTTGCCACAGCTGAACCAGCTTCACCAAAGAGACTAGACATTATTGATACTACTGATACAACAGTTACACTTGCTTGGCTGAAGCCTGAACATGATGGTGGTAGCCGCGTCACAGCTTACTGTATTGAGTCCAAAGTAAAGGGAACAGATGCATGGGTTGTTAGTGGTTCTACCAAAAGCTTAACCTTTGTAGCGGAAGGCTTAACAGAAGGCTCAGAATATGAATTCCGTGTCAAAGCCAAAAATGATGCAGGGTTTAGTGAACCTAGAGAAGCATTCTCATCTGTTATTGTTAAAGAACCCCGTATTGAGCCAACCGCAGATCTAAGTGGCATTACTGATCAGCTTATTTCTTGCAAAACTGGTGGTTCATTTGAGATTGATGTCCCAATTAGTGGCAGACCAGCTCCAAAGGTTATTTGGAAGCTTGAAGAGATGAGACTAAAAGAAACTGACAGAGTTTCAATCAAGACAACCAGGAATAGGACGACTCTGACTGTTAAGGACAGCATGCGAGGTGATGGAGGACGGTACTTCCTTACCCTTGAGAATGTCACTGGAGCCAAAACATTCACTGTCACCGTCAATGTCATTGGCAGACCCAGTCCTCCAGAAGGCCCTGTTGAGATTTCCTCAATTACATCTGAGTCTTGCAAATTAACATGGAATGAGCCTGAGGATGATGGCGGAACTGAGATAACCAACTACATTGTTGAGAAGCGTGAATCTGGCTCCACTGCCTGGCAGCTTGTTAACTCCAGTGTGAAACGCACATCATTTCATGTTTCACATTTGACAAAGTACATGCAGTACACTTTCCGTGTTAGTGCTGAAAACAGATTTGGTGTGAGCAAACCAACAGAGTCGGAGACAATTGTTGCAGAACATCCATTTGGTAAGCAGTTTAAATAATCATAAATAAAACTTAGAACATAAATAGAACTTATAACATATTACAAAGCAGCATGTAATTCCGGGAAGGCTAATTTTATTCACTGCTTTTCTATCACAGTTCCACCCGGGCCTCCAACCAGGCCGGAAGTGTTTGGAGTTACTGCTAATACCATGAGCATTCGTTGGGAAGAACCATACCATGATGGTGGTAGTAAGGTAAATGGGTACTGGATTGAGAAGAAAGAGCGCAATACTATTCTCTGGGTCAGAGAAAACACCATCCCATGCTTCGAATGTTACTACAAGGTGGATGGCCTTGTTGAAGGTCTTGAGTACCAGTTCAGAGTGTATGCAATGAATAACGCTGGCCTGAGCAAAGCAAGTGAAGCTTCAAAGAGAGCTGTGGCTCAAAATCCAGTCGGTAAGTTAATAAAATAGGCTCTAAAATATAATATTATGTGTTTTCTTCCACTTGCTCCTTTTAATTTTGCAAAATACTGATTTTTGTCCATGTTTGTATATCTCAAGATTCCCCAGGCAAGCCAGAAGTGACTAATGTTTCGAGATCAACAGTTTCCATTAAGTGGTCTGTGCCACTGAATGATGGTGGAAGCCCCATTGTAGGTTACATTGTTGAGCGCAAGCCATACACCATCACTGGAGAAGGTCGTTGGCTAAAGTGCAACTACACTAATGTTACTGATACAAACTTCACCATTACTGCTCTGGGAGAAGGAGAGGTGTATGAGTTCCATGTGATTGCCAAGAACGCTAACGGCGTGTTCAGCTTGCCATCAGCTTCAACAGGCGCAGTGACTTGCAAAGCAGAATACAGTAAGACTCTCCTTTTGCTTTTTAGCCAAGGTGGTAGTGCAGTACTGTACTGAAAAGCTATAACATACTCTCTTTGTTTTACAGCTCCTCCAAAAGCAGAACTGGACAGCAAACTTCTTGTGGACACAGTAACTATCAGAGCAGGATCAGATCTTGTTCTTGATGCTGCTGTTGGTGGTAAGCCTGATCCAAAAGTCTCCTGGGCCAAGGGGCAGAAGGAGCTTGACCACTGTGAGAAATACTCTCTCCAGTATTCTAGCAGCCGTGCACTGGCAATCATAAAGTTCTGTGATAGAGATGACACTGGAAAGTATGTTCTGACAGTGAAGAACGCCAGTGGAACCAAAACCGCTGAAGTCAACGTGAAGGTGCTTGGTAAGTGTAATGATTATATTCACTTACCAAATGTATTCAATCCACATTTATAGAAAATCAAAGCACTGTTTAATACATGTCATACATGCCTAACAATGTTGTTCTTGCGTCTGTTCTTTTCTAAGATACACCTGGCGTATGCAGGGACATAACTGTAAGCAATGTGACTGAGGAGAAATGCAAACTGTCCTGGAAGGAACCACTAGAGGATGGTGGTGACCCCATCACGCACTACATTGTGGAGAGGAGGGACACCAACAGACTAAACTGGGTCATCATGGATGCAGAGTGCAAGGGCCTCACATGTGACATTACCAGACTTTTCAAAAACAATGAATATATTTTTAGAGTGAGAGGTGTGAACAAGTATGGAGCAGGTGTGCATCTGCAGTCTTCACCAATCTTTGCCAGAAACTCATTCAGTAAGTAAAATATTTAACTAAAATACTCTACATTTAACACTAGTCAAAAAGGGCTGTTTATTAAATATCCTGTTCTACTGCAGCTGTCCCATCACCTCCGGGACCACCAGAAATCCTTGCTGTTGGAAAAGATTTTGCCACGATTGAGTGGTTGAAGCCTGAGAGTGATGGAGGTAGTGAGGTCACAAACTACTTGATTGAGAGGAAAGAGAGGAAGAGCATCAGATGGGTCAAGGTCAACAGAGATTCCATTCTCAAAGACACATCCTTCAAGGTTGCAGGTCTTCAAGAGGGCAACATTTACCAGTTCCGGGTAACAGCCATGAATGCTGCGGGTGACAGTGAGCCAAGTGACGCCTCCATGTATGCTGTCTGCAGACTGCCAACAGGTACACAATTCACACAAATGTCTTCATTAGCTACAAAGTGCTGCATCTGAATTACATAAAACTAACAGTTCAGTCATTGTGACAAATTTCCACTACAGGCAAGCCGGATGCTCCATCAATTCCACGTGTATCAGACACACACAAGGACAGCATTAGCCTTGCCTGGGCAAGACCAGTGGAAGATGGAGGTGCGGATATTCTGGGCTATGTCCTTGAAATGCAAGAACTAGGCTCTGAGACATGGACCAAGACACACGAGAAGACTATTAGAAATACAGAATACACTGTGACAGGTCTTACTCTTGGCAAAAAGTACTGTTTCAGAGTTGCTGCTGTCAATGTCAATGGAACAGGTGACTTCAGTGATCCATGTGCTGAAGTAGAGCCTGTTGAAAGACTGGGTAAGTTTAAAGAGTTCATAGTTATACATATGTTCCTGAAAAGATTGTTAACACATACATATTCAATTACATGTCATTTGTCACTCAGTATTTTGTATTTCACTACCATAATGAATATAATTTATTTTCTCAGAAATTCCTGATCTTGAGCTTCCTGATGATCTGAAGAAGACTATTTGCCTAAGAGCCGGAGGTTCTCTCCGTCTTCATATTACTGTTACTGGAAGACCAATTCCAGATATCACCTGGAGCAAACCTGGTGTCGATCTACAGAACCGTGGCTTCATTGAAGTGACAAATACTGCCACAACCCTTATTATTGATAGAGTGCACCGCTATGATGCTGGAAAATACACTGTTGAAGCTTCTAATTCAGCTGGCAAGAAGGATGCTAGTGTTCTTGTGAAGATCTATGGTAGGTAGTGGAGTAGTTCATTATTTATGTATGCTCCCAAAACACTTTAATTTCATTTTAAATAATCTTAAAGAAAATGTAAAAGTCAACATGTATTTGTACTCTACAGATTACACTGAACGTCTGCAGTGCTAGAATTTAAATACAGATGTTACCCCTGTATAGACTGTACTGTAATTCATGCATGCAGGTTTTCTTTGGTATGTTCTGTTGTTTTCTTTGGTATAAGCAGGTAAATACAGTAATCTATTAATTAAATGTAGAGATTTAAGAAGAACAAAACAAATACATGAGACTACTTTCACATCACCCCATCTGAGTACAATGGTATTTCACCATCCCAAGATGTGGATGAGGGGGTGTGGGAATGAGGCGGGTGATATCTGCAGTTTCTGCGAATGTGTGGGTGTTTGGGAGTCTGGTTCTTAGAAAAAGAGAATGAAGCCCCAGCATTATGTGTCTGT
>JBBMFX010000002.1:403526-420909 GCA_037832545.1 Rhabdalestes septentrionalis | reverse complement strand
TACATTCACACAAGTAATAATATATAGGCCAAACTGTAGTATAGCAGTTTCTAAACCCCTGACTGTGTTTTCTTTTTTAGATACCCCAGGACCAGTGGGTCCAATTAAAATGAAAGAGCTCACGAAAGAGTCAGCTCATATTTCTTGGGATGCTCCTGAGGTTGATGGTGGAGCACCTGTTAACAATTACATCATTGAGAGAAGAGAAACATCTATGAGAGCCTACAAAACAGTGACTTCCAAATGCAATAAGACATCATATAAAATCACAGGCCTGGAGGAGGGAATGCTCTACTACTTCAGAGTCCTGCCAGAAAATATATATGGCATAGGGGAACCTTGTGAAACACCAGATGCTGTGTTGGTTTGTGAAGTACCATTGCCTCCAGCGAAGCTAGATGTCGTAGATGTCACAAAGTCTTCTGTAACTCTTGGGTGGGAGAAACCTGAACATGACGGAGGCAGCAGACTCACTGGCTACATTGTTGAAGCCTGTAAGGCCGGTACAGACAAATGGATGAAGGTTGCCACTCTGAAATTAACAGACTTTGAGTTTACTATCGATAAACTGAATGAAAACGAGCAGTACCTCTTCAGAGTACGTGCTGTCAACAGCAGAGGAATGGGAGAAGCCAAAGAAACTGTCACTCCTGTGACTGTACAAGAACAAAGAGGTATTTACCAAACTTTTTCATGATTTAATGTGTAATTACAGCTTCTAATGATTTACATAGGAATTATTTCATATCTACATGCAAAAATTAACCTAAACATTCTCATGCTGCAAATCAGCTCAGATTAAACTATGGATTGTTTACAACATAAGGTGTGAATCTGTATTTTGAAATAATATAGCATGAAGCATATATATCCTCAATGTATACTGTTACAGCTGTGATTTAACTGTACAATACAAAACATACTGGTATATTGTTTTAATGTGTTTGCCTTACATGGATCTTTCCATTTCAGTTATGCCACAGGTCAATCTGTCAAGCATTCCACAGAAGATGATCAGTGTTTTGGCTGGCAAACCACTTGAACTTGATTTGCCAATCATTGGAAGACCACCTCCAATTTGCTCTTGGTACTTTAATGACAATAAATTAAAGGTACATGAACGTGTGAAGATCCAGTCAACTGCAAAGTTCACCAAGTTAACTGTCCTTGACACCACCATTGATGATTCTGGAGAGTATACTCTCGAAGTGAAGAACATTACAGGACTGGCTACAGAAAAGATAAAAGTTGTTATTCTCTGTAAGTCTTTATCCTGCCTTTCACTCTTGTCAATTTATGAAGAGATTTTGTTTTAAAAAATGAAAAAAATAACAAAATCTTCCTTTACAGCTAAACCTGATCAACCTACTGGACCAATGCAGTTTGACGAAATTGATGCAACTTCAGTTACAACAAGCTGGAACCCACCAGAGAGAGATGGAGGTGCTCCCGTATCTAACTATGTGGTTGAGCAACGTGACGCTCATCGTCCAGGATGGGTACCTGTCTCCGAATCAGTCAGCAGACCAATATTTAAGTTTGAAAGATTAACAGAAGGAGATGAATATGTATTCCGTGTAGCAGCAGTCAATCGCTATGGCACTGGAGACTTTTTGCAATCTGAAGTTGTGGCATGCAAGAGTTCCAAATGTAAGGAAAACTTTTTCTCCATATTTCTTATGCCGTTGTACAGTTTTACATGTAACCTCACTAACTTCAACAATTTCTGTTTTGACAGCCATTCCTGGACCACCAGGTCGACCAGTAGTGTTTGATGCTTCACGTGATGGTATGACAATTGCATGGGAACCACCAGATGAGGATGGTGGATTAGAGATATCTGGCTATATCATTGAGCGCAAAGAGGTCAGATCTGACAGATGGGTGCGTGCTAATAAGAACCCTGTGACCATGACGAGATACAGATCTACTGGTCTTATTGAGGGTCTTGAATATGAGCACAGAGTGACAGCCATTAATGCTAGAGGTGTTGGCAAACCCAGTCTACTCTCCAAACCTGCTGTGGCAACTGATCCAGTTGGTAAGTATTATTTCCACCATGGATATTTCTGTAGGTTAAATCCTGGTAAACCATAATATGCGAAAACATTTTAAAACTATAATTGTTCTCAATCTATTCAGACCCACCTGGCTCACCTCAGAACCCAAGAGTCACAGACACCACAAAGACATCTGTGTCACTCTCCTGGACTCCACCTGATGAAGAGGGTGGTTCTAAGGTTACTGGTTATCTGATAGAGATGCAGAAGGTTGGTTCTGTAGCCTGGATTAAATGCAATACCACGCCATCAATGATTTGTGAATACACTCTGACGAAAATGCCTCAAGGAGAGGAGTTCAAATTCAGAGTCATGGCCTGTAATGCTGGCGGACCAGGTGAACCTGCTGAAGTACCAGGAACAGTCACCATAAAAGAGATGCTTGGTATGACTTTCAAATATTTACTCTTTTATTAATTGTCAATCACCTAATTATTTTACTAACAATTGATCAATCAAATACTCTGTCACACATTACTGATTGTCACGTATTACTAATTTTGTGCCCTGTTTCAGAACCCCCAAGTCATGATCTTGAAGCTAAGTACAAAGATGTCTTTGTTGTGAGACATGGAGCAGTCATCAAGCTTTCAGTTCCAATCAAAGGCAAACCGACACCTGTTTGCAAGTGGACAAAAGATGGAGCTGACATCTCTGACCGTGCAATGATTGCTTCCAGTGATGATGTTACTGAGCTTGTTATCAAAAATGCTGAAAAGTCAGACTCCGGTGTATACAGTCTTCATCTTGAAAACAAATGTGGCAAAAAAACAGTGCAGATCAAGGTTAAAATTATTGGCCGGCCATCAGCACCCGAGGGTCCTCTTGTATTTGATGATATCCAGGCTCATTCTGTAAGAGTTGGCTGGAAACCACCAAAAGATGATGGCGGTACAGAAATCCTTGGATACATTGTGGAAAGGCGTGAGGCACAAAAGGCAGCCTGGTACACCGTGGACTCGCGAGTGGTTGACACATCCCTGGTGGTTAAAGGACTACAGGAAAATGCTGAATACCACTTTAAGGTCACAGCCGAAAACAGGTTTGGAATCAGCAGTTCCCTCAAGTCTGAAAAACCTCTTGTACCAAAGACACCAATTTGTAAGTATTTTTTCAACTGCCTTATACATGTGCATCAAATAAGCATTATTATACAAATTTAAATATTTCTTCTGTGTTCTAAAATGAAAAGGTGTGCCAGAAGCTTCCAGTACACCACCAGAGGTCATGGATGTCACAAAGAACTCTGCTTCTTTGGCTTGGACTAAACCTAAAGATGATGGTGGCTCTGCAATCACTGGATACTTCATTGAATTCAAAGAGGTGTCATCTGATAAGTGGGTTCGTCATGAGACAAAAGTTACTTCTACAATGTACAAGCTGAGTGGACTCACTACCGATGCAGAATATCACTTCCGTGTGATCGCTGTAAATGATATTGGAGAGAGTGAACCTGGACCAACGTCAGATTCTGTCATTTGCAAAGATCCATTTGGTAAGGGGAATTTATTATAAACAGATTCCTATCACCTAAAGAGTATTATTTCATAATTTTGCTTAAGATGGTATTGCTTAATTCCCTTCTCCAGACAAACCAAGCCAACCAGGTGAAATAGATACAGAGACAGTGACTAAAAACTACATTACCATTCGCTGGGAAGCTCCTGAATGTGACGGTGGAAAACCAGTCCTTGGATACTGGGTTGAGTACAGAAAATCAGGAGAAAGCACCTGGAAGAAGTGTAACAGGGAACGCACAAAGGACAAAAAGTTTACTCAGGGTAATTTACAGGAGGCCACTGAGTATGAGTTTAGGGTATTTGCTGAAAATGAAACAGGAATCAGCAGACCCCGCAGGACTGCAACTGGAATCAAAACTAAACTAGGTGGTAAGTATAATTGTTGCTGCGGTTCATATTTGGCACAGTTTATTGGCAGGTTATTACAAACAAATGTTCAAATATATGTATATATTTTTTTTTTCTGCTAATTTTATCAGTTGGAGCTCCACCAGCACTCAGAAAGGAGATGGATGAAGTTTCTGCTAAGCTTGGACAGACTGCCACCCTAAAATGCCAAATTGTTGGAAGACCTGTCCCACAAATCAAATGGTACAAGGGTGGAAAGGAAATCAAGGAGGGACGCAAATATGCTGCAACCTCTGATGGCCGTAACCATACACTCACAATTTCAACAGACCAACAGGAAGATGAGGGCCTGTACACATGCAAGGCTGTCAATGAAGCTGGAGAATGCGAGACCAGTGGCACTTTGGTTCTGGAAGCAGCGCCACGATTCCCTGTCCCATTAAAAGATAAAATCTTTGCAGGTTGTGGTACCACTGTGCGTATTCATGCGGTATACATAGGTCGACCTGAGCCCAAGATCATGTGGCTGCATGGGGCCAAACCAGTTGAACCCTCTGAGAATGTCAGTATTGAGAATACTGAACATTACACTCATTTAATTTTGAAGAATGTTCAACGCAGGGTGAATGGTGGACAGTACCGCATCAGGATCAACAACCACTTTGGTTCTGCCGACACAGTAACTCAGCTTGAAATCCTAGGTATTTCCTTCAATTAACTAATCTACATAGCTTTTTAATGTACTGTTTGAGTATGCAAATAACCTGTTATTACTTGTCCACAGACAAGCCTGCCATGCCAGAAGGTCCAATTGTACTTGATGCTTTGTTGAAGAATTCTGTCATCATTAGTTGGAAGGCACCGAAAGATGATGGTGGATCAATGATAACAAACTACATTGTGGAGAAGCGTGAAGACAAGGAAGGCGCAGAGTGGCAACTTGTATCATCATCTGTCACGGGCACTTCATGTCGCATTCCAAATCTTGTGGAAAATGAAGGCTACTTCTTCCGTGTTTCAGCACAAAACCGTTATGGCAACAGTGAAATACTGGAGACACCATCTGCTGTACTTATTAAGAGTCAGTTAGGTAAGTTGATTAATATTATGAAATTATAAATATTTGTGAAGGGACAGTCCTCAGCGTCATGTACTTATGCGTAACAAATGTTTTACAGATAAGCCAGGACCACCACTTAAACCAACTGTGTCTGGAGTGACCAAAAACTCCTGTATTGTTTCTTGGAAACCACCTCTTAGTGATGGAGGTTCCAAGATCAAGAATTACCATCTTGAGAAGCGAGAGAAGAAGGCAGCTGAATGGACTGCTGTAACCACAGATGAGATCCACCAGACAGTTTACTCAGTTAAGAAGCTTACAGAAGGAGTAGAGTACATTTTCCGTGTGAAATGTGAAAACCTTGGTGGGGAGAGTGAATTCAGTGAAGAGTCTGACCCAGTTGTTCCAAAGACTGAAGTTGCCGTGACTGCTCCAGCCTTCAAGGAAGACCTCAGGAACATGAGTGTGAAATTCAGGAGCAATGCAACATTTGTATGCAAGATTACAGGACAACCCAAACCTGTGATCAAATGGTTCAAGCGTGGCAAAGAAATTCAGGCAGATGGAACAAAAATCAAGATCCAAGAATTCAAGGGAGGCTACCATCAACTTGTTATTTCTAATACTGATGAGGAAGACTCAACTGTATATCAGATTAGAGCAACAAATCAAGGAGGATCTATCTCTGCCACTGTTTCTCTGGATGTTGAAAGTAAGTTTTCAAAAATCTGTATTATACATTGCATTGTCAGTTCAGGAACCAATTCAGTAATGTGGTATCAAGAATACATAACACAAATATATTTTTTGTTTTCCTTACAGTACCTGCCAAGATTCATCTACCTAAGAACTTACAAGATAAAGAGGCTATCCATGCTCTTCGTGGTGAGGTGGTGAACATCAAGATTCCATTTAGTGGAAAACCAGATCCAGTTATCACATGGCAGAAGGGACAAGACCTTATTGATAATAATGGCTATTATCAAGTTATTGTCACAAGATCATTCACATCTTTAGTGTTCCCAAATGGAGTTGACAGGAATGACGCTGGTTTCTACATTGTCTGTGCTAAAAACAGATTTGGCATTGACCAGCAATCCGTTGAACTTGATGTGGCAGATGTCCCTGATCCACCTCGTGGTATCAAAGCCAGTGATGTTTCAAGAGATTCTGTAACTCTGGACTGGGTGGCACCCGCTAGTGATGGCGGAAGTAGGGTTACAAACTATATTATTGAAAAGTGTGCCACTACAGCAGAGAGATGGATTCGTGTTGCCCAGTCACGTGACACTCATTACACTGTAACCAATCTCTTTGGAAAGACAAGCTACCAATTCCGTGTTATAGCAGAAAATAAGTTTGGTCAAAGTGCACCATCTGAGCAGAGCGGACCTGTAGTGACAAAAGAGGACAAATCAAGAGTTCTCAATTATGATGAAGAAGTTGATGACACCATGCGGGTTTCTGCGGGTAAAGCTCCACATTCAGAAGCTAAGAATTTACACAACAAATACATGATTGCTGAAGAGCTTGGTCGCGGCAAGTTCGGTATTGTTCATCGCTGTGTTGAAATTAGTTCTGAGAAGACTTTCATGGCCAAATTTGTCAAAGTGAAAGGCGCTGATCAAGCAATAGTGAAGAAGGAAATGGCAACACTAAATCTGGCACGTCATAAGAACTTCCTGTTACTCCAAGAGTCATTCGAAAGTCCTGAAGAGCTAGTCATGATATATGAGTTTATCTCTGGTGTTGACATATTTGAGCGGCTTAATACACCTGATTTTCTCCTCAACGAATGTGTAATTGTTAACTACATCAAAGAGGTGTGTGAAGCTCTTGAGTATCTACACAGCAAGAGTTATGGTCATTTTGATATCAGACCTGAGAATATTGTGTACATCACAAGAAGAGGAACCAATGTGAAGATCATTGAACTTGGACAAGCTAGACACCTTACTCCTGGAGACCAAATCAAGATTCAGTTTACAGCAGCCGAATATGCCGCTCCTGAAATCCATCAGAATGAGATGGTCAGCACTGTCACCGACATGTGGTCTGTTGGCGTGTTAGTTTATGTACTCCTCAGTGGACTCAATCCTTTCATTGCTGAAACTAATCAGCAAACTATTGACAACATCTCCAATGCTGAATACAGTTTTGAGGACGAGTCTTTCAAAGATGCAAGTGTTGAGGCATTAGACTTTATTGACCGTCTGCTTACTAAAGATCGCAAACATCGCATGACAGCTGCTGAAGCATTAAATCATCCTTGGCTGACAAAGAACACAGAGGAGCATAGCACTAAGTCAATCAAAACCACAAGACACAAAAGATACTACCAAGCTATGGTGAAGAAAGAATGGAACACAGTTGTCTCCTCTGCTCGTGTTGCTAGTGGCGGGGCAATTAGAAGTCAGAGAGGTGTAACAGTCGCCAAAGCAAAGATTGCACCATTTGAACATGGTCCAGTTGCTGGACAAATCAAACATGGTGTTGCTGATGAAGGTGATGACATCAAGTTTATCTGCAACATTGACAATTATGATAGCAGTACTGAGGTTACATGGTACTGTGGAGTCAGGCAACTTGAAGAAGGTGCCAGATATGAAATTGCCTATGAAGAAGGACTTGCTACCATAAGTATCAAGGGTATCACTAGAGCAGATGATGGAACATACAGATGCAAGGTTGTTAATGAGTATGGTGAGGACAGTGGATATGCAGAGCTCTTTGTCAAAGGTGTCAGAGAATACCGCAGCTTCTTCACTGCAAAGAAAGTTGTAAAGAAAGTGAAACGAAGAGTAGACACAGCCAGGCTTCTTCAGAGACCTCCAGAGTTCACCCTTCCTTTGTGCAACCGTACTGCTTACATTGGTGAGGATATTCGTTTTGGTGTCACCATTACAGTGCACCCTGAACCACGTGTCATTTGGTTGAAGTCTGGACAGAAGATTTCCCCAGGAGACGATGACAGAAAATACACTTTTGTCAGTGACAAGGGCCTGTATCAATTAGTGATTCACCATCTGGATCCTGACGATGATGCTGAATACTCTGTTGTGGCACGCAATAGGTATGGTGAGGATAGCTGTAAGGCTCGTCTCACAGTGGTCCCTCGTCCAGCACCTGCTGATAATACCTTGAGACCCATGTTCAAACGCCTACTTGCAAACATGGAATGCAGAGAGGGCCAGAGTGTGCGATTTGAAATAAGAGTGTCAGGAGTACCATCACTGAAGTGGGAGAAAGATGGAATGCCACTGGCATTTGGTCCACAAATTGAAGTTGTTCACGAGGGCTTGGACTACTTTGTTTTACATATCAGAGACACTCTTCCAGAGGATTCTGGCACATACAGAGTCACTGCAACAAACTCAGCCGGTTCTGCCAGTTGTCAAGCCACACTCAAGGTTGAACGTGTAACACATGTCAAGAAGGACTTTGAGAGTGAGGAAGAAAAGAAGAAGAAACAAGCTCTTGACCAGCAACAGATTGACAAGAAAGTACGACTAATGCAGATTCTCGCTGGTGCAGATGTCACCCCACTTACTCCCATTGCACAAGAGGCATTGAGAGAGGCTGCAACTATGTTTAAACCAGCCATTGTCCCCAAGACAGAAAAGACGGAAGCTGAGATAGCAAAGGAAAAAGAAGAGAAAAAGAAAAGGGCTGAGGAAAAGAGGCTGAGAATGCCATATGTTGTTCCTCCACCTCGTGTTCATGCCCCTACTGCTCTTGATGAGGACATGGAGATCAAACACTTTAAACCATTTTCTGACATGAAATGGTACAAGAAATTACGTGACCAATATGAGTTCCCTGAGCCAATGGATAAGATTCCTCAAAAGAGACTTAAGCGTATCCGACTTTCAAGGTGGGAACAATTCTATGAAATGCCTTTGCCAAGAATTAACGACCAATACAAGCCAAGGTGGCATATTCCAACTGTTTCACAAGATGACTTGGAAACTGTAAGACCAGCAAGACTTCGTACGCCTTCTCCAGAAATGGATGCTTATTACAGAATAAGACGACGATCACTTGGTGATCTTTCTGATGAGGAACTGCTTCTTCCAGTTAATGAATACCTGTCAATGAAGAGAATTGAGGAGGAAAGACTCAAACTTGAAGAAGAACTTGAACTGGGTTATTCTGCATCTCCACCAAGTCTCAGCCCTGTACGTTTTGAACTTTCTGCTTTGCGTCATCCATCACCAAAGAGAGCTACATATGATGAAGAGGGAGAGCAGGAAGAAGTTCCAGCATATGATTCCTATCGCATTCCCTCCAAGTATGAGTCTGGCCCAAGCTACATTGATCTACGCCAGAGATATGAAAAGGCAACATACAGACCTCCAAGACAGAAGCAAAGGATGTATGAAGAAAAGGAGGACCAAGAACTACTCAGATCAGTTACTACCACCACAAGGCTAACTTCCTATAAAAGTAAACTTAAACAAATTGAGTTTGAGGAAAAAACCAAAATTGCCAGGAAAGAGAAAAAAGTTTCAGTTACAGCAGTGGCTGAAGGACCTGTTGTACCTCTGACATCATTTACACCTGGCTATGTCACACGCCCCAAGTCTGAGAAACCTGTGAAGGACACAAAGGAAATAGTCAGACCTCCATCTCCGGAGCTGAGGCGTCCACCCTCCCTGAGCTCTTCAGCAGAGAAAGTCTCAACACAAGACCTTTCCACAAAAATTGATTACATGCAAAGGTATGAAACAAAGAAGAAAGCTCTAAAAACCGAAACAAAGTTTGAAATTGTTACTCAGCAGCCATTCAGTCTTGACCACGCACCTAGGGTGACTGTGAGAATGCGGTCCCACCGTGTACCAGTTGGTCAGAATACAAAATTCACACTGAATGTTCAATCAAAGCCTGAGGCACAAATCCAATGGTATCACAATGGCCAGCCAATTCAAGACAGCAGAAAGTATCATATGTATAACATGAGTGGTGTTCTTTCTCTTCAAATTATCGACTGCCAGGAAGACGACAGTGGTACATATCGTGTTGTCTGCTCAAATGCAAAGGGAGAAGCCTCAGACTATGCTACTCTTGATGTTTCTGGAGGTGGATTTTCTGCATATGCTTCTCAACGCAAAGATGAGGAGCCTCCAGCTCCCTTCGTACCAGAGATGACAAAAACCGATGTTTATCACGTGTCTTCAACAAAGGCAGCTGAAACCTCTGAAATTCGAGTTTCAGAGACAGTAATGGAAGTCAAAACAACAGAAATCAAAACAGAGATGGAAACTGTTGTACATGAAGAATATGCATCATCTGAGCTAAAACTTGAAGACATCGCAACAGTAAAGGAAGTTCCAGTAGAGACAAAGAAACCAACGCTTCCAGCTACAATACTGACTAAGCCACAGTCAGTCACAGTGTCTGAGGGAGAATCAGCTAAATTTACCTGTGATGTGGATGGCGAACCAGCTCCCAGTGTAACATGGATGAGGGAGGGACAAGCCATTGTATCATCTCACCGTCATCATGTAACAACAACTGAATACAAGTCTACATTTGAAATCTCCCAAGTAGAGATCTCAGATGAAGGTACTTACACACTGGTTGTGGAGAATTCAGAGGGCAGACAGGAGGCCCAGTTCACCTTGACTGTTCGCAAGCCAACACCTGTACAGAAAGTTGTTGCCTCTCCACCAAGAGTGAAATCTCCAGAGTCTCCTCGTGTAAAGTCACCTGCAGGAATCAAATCCCCACCAAGAATTAAGTCGCCTGAACCAATCAGGTCACCACAGAGGGTTAAGTCCCCACTGACAGCAAAATCACCAAGTCCAACAGTCCCCAAAACAACAAAACCAACTTTCACAGCAGAACTGAATGACATCATGGCCTCTACAGATACTATTGTCAAGCTAACAGTAAAAGTTACTGGTGAGCCTAAACCAGTGATCTCCTGGATGAAAGATGGAAAGGTAATTATAGTTTGTAATTAATTTTATTTAGAATTGTTTAGGTAATATTTCATTAAGAAGAAAGTCCATCAGAAATGTTAATGCTGTTCAATGTTCCTATTTCAGAGTGTGTCTCAGGGTGGCAAATTTGAAATATTTGAGGAAGATGGTTCTGCATATCTTGAAATCTATGATTCAGATCTCTCTGATAGTGGTGTGTATAAATGCACGGCAACAAACAGAGCTGGAACAGTCAGTTCAAGCTGCATTGTCACTGTTAAAGGTATGAAACGCTCTGTTAATGACTAAATACTAAGCATAATTTTAAGTTTATTATTAATTTGTTGTTAATGCTATTATTTCCATTGTTTCACTGTGCTTACAGAATCAACAAAAATGGCCACAGGTATTGTGGAAACAAAAGCAGAGCTAACAGAAGAAATTGTTAAACAGGAGATTGTCCATAAGGAAGTCCAGTCTTTTACAGAAATGAAAGTATCACAAACACAAATGACCATGATTGAGGGCCAGTCTGTCACACTAAAAGCAAAAATCCCTGGGGCTTCTGACGTGAAATGGATTCTGAATGGAATGGAGCTGGCAAATACAGAGGACTACAGATATGGTGTTTCTGGCAATGACCACACTTTAACTATCAAAAGTGTCTGCGCCTATGATAGAGGAATCCTTACCTGTGAGGCAAAAACTGAACAAGGAGTTGTCAAATGCCAATTTGACACATCAGTCAGTCAAAAGCGCTCAAACGCACCATCTTTCGTAGTGCAACCACGTTCACAGAATGTTGATGAGGGACAGGATGTCATATTTTCTTGTGAAATCACAGGAGAACCTACCCCTGAAATAGAATGGCTCAAGAATAATGCAGTGGTGAGTAGTATCATTCACATTATTATTTTATTTTTATTTTTATTTTTTATTATTATTATTATTATTATTATTATTATTATTATTATTATTATTAAAACATTCACAAACTGTATTAAACAGATAACAAGCAAAATCATTTTGGTTGAAAAATCTAAGCTGTATATGAGATTATTCATCTATTTTTTGATAGTTTACCATTTACTAAGTCGTATTTTGACTATAATGAAAATATATAATAAAAAATCCTTTTTGTTTTGTTTTTTTAGTTATCCATTACAGCAAATATGAGACTGAGCCGCTCTAAGAATGTGTACAAACTGGAGATCCAGAATGCCTCTGTAGAAGACAGTGGAAAATACACAGTAAAAGCCAAGAACCAGTTTGGACAGTGTTCTGTAACAGCATCTCTCAATGTGCTTAGTAAGTTTCTTTTGCATTAATTAACAACAGTATTTGCACGACTGTGCCATGAGCTTGTGAAATGTGTATGAAATTGCTACATTGAAGTCAGCACAATCTTGCCTCGTGAACTGGGCAAAACCATATTTTAAGTGTTACTTTTATACATGTTGTATGTTAATGTTCTCAGATTATTATCTAACTATAGTGCAGTATTATGGCATGGATAATACTCTACAGACAATAAAGTGTAAACTGTGAATGTTCCTTTGGCAAATGAATTGCCTGTGATGCTGTGTGAATGACCTGGTCATTGTTTGCTATACTCTCACAGCTCTGGTTGAAGAACCTGTGAAAATGATAGTAGTGGAGAAAAGTTCTGATGCTACAGGCTTGCAAGGCAGTCACGCTGCCTTGCAAATGGTTTCAACAATGCAGGAGGCAGCCTTCCGCAGCTCCAGCATGTCACAGGTTAAATTTCAAAGCATGTCGGCAACTAGCATGACCTCCATGACATCCGAAACAATGGTAGCCATGAGTTCGAGCAGCATGATGGAAATGTCCAGTCACTCACATGTTGCAGGATCTTCCATCAGATCAATTTCTCATGGGTGCAAAGGTGAGACAGAATGAACATTCTCGTGCATTCCTGTCAAGAGCAATGTTAGAGTAGTGGCATGAGACATGTGATCATGAAGTCAAAATTCCCAAAGCTTGTTGCTTACATGAATTGTTTTGTGAAACAGGTGTGCCACCGAAAATTGAAGCCATTCCTGATGATATCAGCATTGAGAGAGGAAAAGTTCTGACTGTCGCCTGTGCTTTCTCTGGAGACCCAGTGCCAGATGTTGAGTGGTCCCGTTCTGGAAGGGTACTTCCCAGTAAAGACAACGGAAGGTTCCAAATTGACACAACCGAGGACATCACTACCCTCACTATTAGTGGCGTAAAAGAGAATGACGCTGGGACATACACTCTCAGACTTTCCAATGAGTTCGGGTCTGATACCGCCACTGTCAATGTTAGCATTCGATCTATGTAAAGAAAAAATTTAATAGTAATCCAACCCCTTTTCCTTCCTGCAATATCTTTTTATTTTTTGAATGAGTAAAAAAACTCTGTTCTAGATAAAGACCTGGATCTCTGTTCTTGTAAATATGAAGTATTTTTATACCAAACTTGACATTAATTTATGCCAAACTAGACTAATGTCTAAAGTTGTTATAAAATGTGCCATATTGGATAATTATGACTAGGATTTTTGAACCATTTTTCTGTGACCTGTACATAATGTATATAGCCGAATTTCACGGTTATGGAAAATGTATGAATTGTTATTTAAGACAATTTTAACTGAAAAATTGGAACTAAATGTTTAGCAGGAGAAAGTTTCTCAAGGAACGAATACCCTGTGAAACCTGAAACAAAAATATGTGCCTCAACAAGAAGTTGAAGTCTTAAGATTGCCTCAGCAGGTAGAGAGGCTCCCTGCTGAAGTTCTACGAAACTAGTGACAATGTTATGCACTGTACATCTGTGCTAGCAGTAATGCAATACTCACGAATTTGTAACTTGACCATAAGACCTTGAATGCTGTTTACACTTACCCTCATGTAAGCAGCATGACTAGGCCTTGTGTTCAGACTGACTATGTCATACCACCATTTTTATGACATGCTCAAAGTGCGAGCGGCCTGCAGTTTGAGCTGATGATTATATAATGTGCACCCTTTCTGGCAAAGGACCGTTTGAGTTTTGATTTTATGAAAGTAACATCACCTGGCCATTAATTTCTAAATCAGTTCAAATGCTTCTTTGCAGAATCTGTGCCACCTCTTGGAGGATTGCTAGGTTATAGTTTTGTGTGTTTGTGTGTGTTAGGTTTAGAATCTCACCTGTCAGGCGTCAGGGTATTTATAAAGCAATGTACCACAGCAAATACATCTGCTGTGCTAAGAAAACAAAAAATACATCGATGTAATGCCCTGCACTTTGATTTAATAGCAATTAATTTATGTAGCATCACCTATATATTCTGCCTCCTTGAGATTTATGAATGTCTGATTTAATAAAGCATGATTTCAGCACTATAAATCTTAGTTTTTGTATTTCATTACTGTTGCTCTTTATTTTATGGAACACTGGAAATCCTCTCATAGATATGGGAGCTAACCCCTTTGCCATTTATACCAGTGCCATGTTTTTAAATGACAACACAGCATAAGACACCAAACAGTTAATTATACTAAAAGGAGTGATAGCATCACCTGACAGCCAATTAGCTAATCAATGCAGCCTGAGCCGGAAAGAGAATTGATTAGTTCATCTCTCGAGTCTTCTGGTTTGAGTCGTACGTTCATCACGTGACAGCGCCGTATGTTAACCTACGCAGCCTGAGCCGAAAAGAGAATTAATTAGTTAATCTCTCAAGTCTTCGGGTTTGAGACTCAATAATTCCACAGAAACTATAGGATGTAGCGCAAATGCGCATGCGCGACTGAACGAATCACTCGTACAAGATGACTCGTTGTTCCCGAGTCACATTAAAGATTCGTTCAAAATGAACGAATTGTTCAAGAACGACCCATCACTAGTCTGCTGAACGTAACATTCAAAGCATGACCTCGCAGTCCAGATGCAAGTATCCTACCCACCACCCCAAAACCCCACCACCCTCACCCCAAAACCCCCCAACCCTAGCACACAATAATGAACAATTTCAAACTGTATATATTAGGGCATTAACAACTTCAGATTTTTTGTCGTGATGATGTCATACATACACAGGAACACGGGTGTCCAACAATGAGCAACTTTCTCTGTAACTTTAACAGTCAACAGTCAAACTAAATGAAACAGAGGCTGATACCTTGACCCTTCTGGTAAATTTAAGTGTAAACAGAATGTGGGAGGAGTTTAAGCAACAGCGCCTTCAGCTCTGCACCGGACTCCCTGCAGTGCTAGCGTTAGCATGTTAGCTAGCATTGCCGTGTCAGAACCTTGCAGTCCTGTTACTGTACTTTAACTCCGGTTGCAGGTTCTGCTGGTCTCTGTGACGTGTGTGTGACTTCTCTGTGCCTTCTCTCTGGTCATGTTGTGGTCTCCTGTTTAGATTCCACTGGAGTGCCAACGGTACCGCCCCTTTCATGAAGTAACTATAGTAATTGGTTAAACCAGTAATTGGGTGGAGGTAGCTCAGTGGGTAGGACACTTGCCTCTGGACCATGAGGATTTGAATCCTCCCTCCAGCACCACCACTGGGTCCCTGAGCAAGACCCTTAACCCCAAGTCTCCTGTAGTTAGGAATGGGAGTCGCTTTGGATAAAAGGTGTCTGCTAAATGCCGTAAATGTAAATGTCAGCATCAGCTAATCAGAGGCAGAGACTGCATTACATCTGCGAGGGCAGAGAGAGAGAGAAAAAAAAAACACTACTCGGCTGTGGTCGACTCATGCCTCTATAGCTGAATAATCGACTAGTCGACTTTTGTGTTAATGCCCTAGTATATATACATTTCCACAAAACTATAGAGGATTAACAGCTGCACTGACTTTTAATACTTCTTCAGTGTCACTGTAACTTCTGTATGTGGTCTTGAATGCTCTCACAATACCCTGTCATCCTTGGAGAGTGTCATTGCCTGGATTAGATGTCTTAGGGTTGGAAATGAACTCTGCAGGGTGATGTCCAAAAACAGGTCTGAGGGCTACAGGATGCAATAATTAATCAAGTATGTATTTTAGTTACATTATTTTGCAGCGATTGTCTATAGTATGTGCAGTAGTAGCATAATCCTCAGCAATGTGCTTTAAAGGCAATGGCAATTACCAGCTCTTCATGTTTGACATGTTCCTAATAGCATTAGCTGCACATAGGCCACTCCCATAGCAAGAAAGGCACAAAACTGGAAATATTTTCCCTTAGGTAGCTTCTGGCCCTTATTTAATTAATTCCACAAGAAACTGCCTGCGTTGCACAAGCTTAAGTGATTTCCTCCCAGTAAGCACTCTTGAGATTTAATGGATACATTAAATACTCTCATCCCAGGCGGGATCCAACACAAGAACTGAATGAGGAGTGCCTTGCACGGGACAGAGGTAAGACACCAAATTCATTTCATTAAATGAATGACCAAAAATTATTGAAGGCTTTATTATGTGAACATGTAAAATATACAGCATTCTACATAAAAGTAGATATATTTATTATCTGCTGGTAGGAGATTGTTTGGCAAGTAAACATCAGTATATATATATATATTTATCCTTTCTGGCTACATGTGGCTAATAAGTCTTATTGATATTGTCTTTTGATACTGTCTTTGGTACCTGCAGGGGAGAAAAATGATTGGTGTAGTTATAGTTATGCTGCAGGTGAGCTTTGCTAGGGCAGTGATTTTCAGCAAACAGCTATCTGCTACAACCGGTATGTAACAGCAGTGCTATTTTACATGTGTGCATGCATTTATAAATACATCTGTTTATTATCTTCTGCCACACGGTTAAAAGAGGCTCCTCAAGGAGGCTTCAGTAAAACATATGGTTATATACATGCTCTCTTGAACATCATAATTTTAACAAAACAACCAAATTAAATAAATAAATAAATAAATGTGTTATATATATATAGATATAGATATAGATAGATAGATAGATAGATAGATAGATAGATAGATAGATAGATAGATAGATTTATCATCAAAAATTGTGTCACTACTGCTACAATTAAATAACCCTTTTTGCTGTACTGTTGTATCAATATTTTCCCTTGTGGGTCTGCCTCTGTGTCTATCTATTGATCTAAATATCAATCTAGCTGTGAAGCACACTTCCAGCACCTTATTTGACAAATGAACTGAGCTATTTTGGATAGCAAGACATGTAGACTTGGACTAAGGACAGCTGCAGTGAGTCAATAAGAAATTGGCACAACTGCTTTAGACATCAGCAAAATGCAGTGCAGGTCCTGTATTTATCTGACATCTATTTTCCTTTCTGAATTTCCCCTGATATATGAACAAAATGGTGAGTAAACTGTTCAATAATTACCATGCTTGACACATTTCTATACAGACAATCATTTTTGTAGACATGTATTTACTACAATTATAATAATAATAATAATAATAATAATAATAATTATTATTATTATTATTATTATTATTATTATTATTATTACTGTTGTT
>JBBMFX010000002.1:380045-390175 GCA_037832545.1 Rhabdalestes septentrionalis | reverse complement strand
AAATAAGGCCAAAAAAGAATTTTTAAAATGTTTTTCAACATAATCTGATTTAACAGAAAGCCGACTTCTGACTCATTATCGCAGATTGGATCACATTTATAATCAGCAAAGTGTCTTGTAATTAATTCATCTCAGAAATGAGTGATGCGGATATCGAAGAACTATTTAGTGAATGTACAAACCCATGTCCTACAATTTCAGTACATTAATCCATTCCTCACAGGGAAGTCCCGGCCCCACTGGTGCTTTGGGTGATTTGGGTCCTCCAGGCCTTCAGGGGATGCCGGGAGAGAGAGGAATCTCCGGTCCACCAGGTCCAAAGGGCGAGCGAGTAAGTAAAACAACCACATGAGCCACTAGTAACATGGATGTGCTGTGGGTGGATATATTCAATGTTTCATATCAATTTTGCAGGGTGCGCTTGGAGAGAAAGGGTCAGAGGGAACTCCTGGTAATGATGGCGCGAGGGTACGTTTTACAAACTCATTCCTCAGTTATATAACTGGAGAAAAAACTTCTGCGATGCTGTAGCGGATTGCTAACACAAACTCGCAAATATATCATTATCTCATTCTTTTTAAATGTACCTCTGACATGTTTGTGCATAGCTGTCTAGCATAAGCAGTCAATACTGACTACAAAGGGTTTGGCGTTAGTGTAGAAATGTGGATGCTGGCGGTGTTGGGTGAGCAATCGTGAAGGAATTCTTTGGGAGGCTTGCATTAGCTTGTCCAGCATCCTGAGGGCATTTTCTGCTTTTTTTTTTAATGTAGTGTATCAGCTCCTAACATAGTTTTCTGTAACCATCACAGGGGCTTCCTGGACCGCTCGGCCCCACAGGCCCCCCAGGCCCAAGTGGTGAAAAGGTAAACGGATGTTTAGTATCAAGATTTCAATGAATACTAACAACATTATTGTTTAAATATCATGTGACATGATCTTAACAGGGGGAACCTGGCCCTAAAGGACCACCTGGACCTCAAGGATCAAGAGCCATGCCTGTAAGTGAGCTCTTAATGCATGGTAGGCATGGGCCGGTATAAGATTCTGACGGTATGGTAACCTTGGATAAAAATATCACGGTTTCAATGTATCACGGTGTTGTAATTATTGCTCTACAATGTTGTATTTAAATGTCTGGGTAAAAACAACTCTATTTTTCCAACTGAACACAGTATATTTTATTTTAGGAAACATATAGAACATTTTGTAACATTGAACATCAGGCAAACTAATTAAAATAAATAATTTAATTAAATTGCAGTCACTTGTTCGAGCCTAAACCTGCAGCGCAACTATAATCAAAATAAAGAAACAAATAAAATTTTCAAAAACAAATCCTTCCTTTGTCGACACAAACACTGCACATATCGTAGGAATGGTATAACTTTTTTTTTACGGTTTTGATACCTTGACTTTTTAAAACCGCGGTATACCTTGAAACCGGTTATCGTCCCATTTCTAATGCATGGTATTGATTACACTATGACACAAACAAAGCTATTTTAAGTCCGCATGTTTTCTGAAACACTTTTAGGGATCTCGTGGTGAGCCTGGACCGACGGGGGCTGTCGGCTTTCCTGGACCACCTGTAAGTTCAGAGCTGAAACGGTCATTTCCATTATGGGTCATGTAAAATGCACTATTGTTGATTCAGTATGATTCTGTCCCACACAAAGAGGCTTCATACTATTCTTATTCATATCCAGGGTCCTGATGGTCAGCCTGGAGTGAAAGGAGAACCAGGTGAGCCTGGACAGAAAGGAGATGCAGGATCTCCTGGACCACAGGGGCTGGCAGGGCCTCCAGGGCCTATGGTAGGTGTCAAGAATCTCAAAAATGAAAATTGTACCCAAGACATTCAGAGAAAACATCCTAAAGGACGTTTCTGAGTGTGTTTTTATTTTCCCAAAGGGCACAGTTGGTGTGGCTGGACCAAAGGGTGGAAGAGGCACACAAGGAGCACCAGTTCGTATTTCTGCATATTCAGTCTCTGACATAGCACTGTGATCTGGTGTTTGGTCTCTGTTACATGTAGTTTTGGTTTTTCATATTCAAAGTGTCAATTTTTCAGGGTCCAACTGGCTTTCCTGGATCTGCTGGAAGAGTCGGTCCACCAGGGGCAACTGTGAGTGTACTATGTCAATAAAAAGAGATGAAAATATCAGGTTAAATAGATCTAAGTCACCTTGTTATGGAACTTCCTGTCATTTAGGGTCCTATTGGTCAGCCGGGACCCATCGGCCTTCCTGGAAAAGAGGGTCCGCCTGGTCTTCGTGGGGACCACGGACCACCAGGCCGCCAAGGAGAAAGAGGTCAGCCTGGACCTGCTGGGAGCCCTGGAGATAAGGGAGACCCTGGGGAGGACGGACCCACAGTAAGAACTGCATCAGCATGAAATAAAACTTTTTAAAACTCTTACCTGAAGTTCCCCTGACAAATCAGGAGTAAATCTACCTGAAATGGTTCAGAAGTAAAGAAATTAATACACAGATTTGCTAATTGGTCCCGACATAATTCTATTCACGTTAGCTACATTAGCATTTTAGTTCATTATCCCTATTTTTATGAATCAAATGAAACAGAACATTTTACCATGAAATCATTTCTGTTTAGGGTCCGGATGGTCCACCTGGCCCTGCAGGAACGACTGGGCAAAGAGGAATCGTGGGTCTTCCCGGACAGCGAGGAGAGCGAGGCATGGCAGGGCTACCAGGGCCAGCTGTGAGTGGCGAACAGAGAAACTGATGCTTTACTTAAAAACAAAGCACATAAAAGTCCAGGGTGGATTGTAAATGATGGATTATATTACAGATGACACAGAAGAAATGGAAGAATTGTCTTCCTCACATATTTTATTGTGCTGATCTTTTAAAGGGTCCTCCAGGTAAACCCGGATCCCCAGGGGCTCCAGGAGACAAAGGCCCCTCCGGCCCAGTTGGCCCACCAGGAGCTAACGGGCCTCGAGGTGATCCCGGCCCGGATGTAAGTTCCAACTCATATTCATCCAAACCCTAAATTGAGCTGTGGTGTTCCAGTGGGTTTAAACATCTCTCTGAAAAGAGCATAACTGATAACTGAGTTCTTCTTCTTTGTTACTGTGTTGCCTGTCTACATATAATGGACTAATAAGTATAGCAAGCGGTGTTCCTCCTTTCGAACAGCCTGCAGTTTAGACATTCCCCTCTAGCAATATCTCAGATAATGTGAAAAATGCATTCTATCATGGTTCCATTAAGTGCCCCTGACTAATCAGTAGAAAAGCTAGGAGAACTAGAGGAATGAAAACATAGATCTGCAGACTGGTCCCAACATCATTCCATTCAGCTTAGCCACACTGGCATTTCTACGAATGAGCGCCAAGAATCCATTCTAAATTAAATAAAATGGGATAGAAAAGAAATGTAGTGAGATTTAATTGCTCACCTTGCAGGCACATTTTGGGTTTAAATATTATATGCATTAATTTCTTATTATTATAACTGGTAAATATAACTGGTTTTACCATGTATAGTATTGTGCAATTTCCTTATTGGGTGCAAAACATGATTATGTGCATGATAATGACAATGATAATGATAATAATAACGATGACGATAATGATGACGATAATGATAATAATACAATTATTATTGCTATTATTATTGTTATTATTGTTGTTGTCATTGGTATTATTATTATTATTATTATTATTATTATTATTATTATTATTATTATTATTATTATTATTATTATTATTGTTGTTGTTGTTGTTATTGTTATTATTGTTATTATTATTGTTATTACTGTAGTTATTGTTATAGCTATTATTATTGTTATTATCATTATCATTATTATTATTATTATTATTATTATCATTATTATTATTATTAATCACAACAACAACAACAACAACAAAACAACAATTATCATCATTATTATTATTATTATTATTATTATTATTATTATTGTTATTGTTGTTATTGTTGTTATTGTTCTTGTTATTATTATTGTTATTGCTATTATTATTATCATTATTATTATTATTATTATTATCATTATCATTATTATTATTAAGCACAACAACAATTATTATCATTATTATTATTATTATTATTATTATTATTATTATTATTATTATTATTATTATTATTATTATTATTATGTTCAGTAGTCTAACCACGTGAAATACCACCACTTATGTCAGTATTGCTGATCGCCTACTGTTCTCTATTACATCAATAACAGACTCCTAACCACTATTACTGTTATCAGTAACCCACTTAACTGTAAGTTATTTATCTATAGTATTGCAACCCAACATTTGCCTATATTGTATAGTGTATTTTTATCTTGAGTATGTTTTGGCAGAGCTTGTGTTGGATTTATTTAGACTTTATATTTTATATTGATCATGTAGCCGTAACGTATGACCACATATCATTAATATGCTGGAGCATCCTGGCTGCATCGCTGACAGCCATGAATAACCATTTACTCATAGGCTGTGTCATCACAGCAGAGACCAAAACTAAAACTTATTTTCCGAGTTCTTCCAGCACTACATGCCAGCAAATCATTAATAACAGTCCCTACACGCACACAAACAAGCACATTTTTGTCAACAACAAGTGCAGCAGGAGACAGATGGAGTGAATATGTGTGGCATCTTTTCTCCAGTCGTGAAATCTGGACATTAATGATCACTGGAGACGCTTCTGATGTGCATGGGTGCACCGCATCTCAGTTGTAGTCTGAAATTAATATCAGGTCTGAACAAGATCCTTTAAAGGGGTTTACATTTTAGATTGGTCTGGAAAAATGTAGCAGAATTGCCTAAATGCATAACATCTTCTATCAAACATTCAGTGCATAGAAGATGTTTCCCTGAATTAAAAAAAGCGGGAATTTCAACCACAGAATAATTCGTGAGGTAGATGAAAGATGGAGAATATTAAAAGTTATTAACATAAATATTGACTCCTGTGTGTGACTGATAGGGACCTGCAGGTTCTGATGGCCCCCCAGGAAAGGAAGGAGTCTTAGGAGCTCAGGTAAGTTCTCAGACTTAAAGGCTTCACATTTATACCTGTGTGTGTGTGTGTGTGTGTGTGTGTGTGTGTGTGTGTGTGTATAGTGTATAACTTTTAATACAGTTTCTCCATCTTAACTTATGAACTTCTCTCTGTAGGGTGACCGTGGAGACCCAGGCCCAGAGGGACTGATTGGTCCCAGAGGGGCCCCTGGCCCCCCCGGCCCCGTGGGTGCGACCGGAGGTCCTGGAAAGAGAGGAGATGCAGTACGCAGTGTGACATTTACAAGACATGTTGATAGATCCACATTCTGTCCACCTGAATTATTCACACTGACTTTCTCCACAGGGGTCAAGAGGACCTGTCGGGCCCCCAGGTCCTGCAGGAAAGAGAGGACTTCCGGTAAGAAACCTTTAAGATAATCTTACAGAAATAAAATAGCCTGTTTTTAGGAACTTTGTACATAACATTATTGTTAAAATATTGCTGATAATGCTGTAATTGTTCAAATAAAAAGACATTAAAGCAGCTTGATCTATTCTGTTGACTCGTGATAGGGACCACAAGGACCTCGAGGAGATAAGGGAGAGTTGGGTGATCATGGAGAAAGAGGACAGAAGGGACATAGAGGATACACAGGTTTACAGGGGCTTCCCGGACCACCTGTAAGTATTTTCAAACCTAAAGTAGCATCTTCAGTACTATGTGTTAAGTCAGAATGGACAATATTAATAAAAAAGCGCATATTGACTGACTGAGCAATTGATTGACTGATTGAGCAATAAGCCTACATGGTATTTTTTCTCTCAGAAGTATAATGAAAATATTTAGATCATTTTTAAGTAGCATTTTTTAAGTAACATTTCACCATTCCTCTATAAATGCACCTGGGCATACTTGAGCTGATATACTGGGGTCTCATGTGGATATTTCAGATCACAACTTAATTGATTTTAGATTTAGAACCCCTGTTATGTGGCAACAAACAGAGTCAATATTTCATATTGAAACCTAATATCTGTCAACCCAGTCTCTTTCTCTGCTGCCCTTGATGCACCATCTATTGCTCCACTATGCAACTCTCCTGTCCTGATCATATTCAGTCTCTTTACTTCTCCATTTCTGTGGTTATTGATGCCCTTGCTCCTATTAAGGTTATCTGCATACCTTCAATTAATTCGTCTCAGTGAAAGCTGCCATGTGCCTATATAGAAAAACAGCCTCACTGATTATAACCAACAATTTGCTGACCATATACAGCAAAACAAAAATACCTTTAGTGCTGCTCACTTCTCCTACATCTCCTCCTTAATTAATACAGCTAAGTGGAGGAAAAAAACACAGCATAGTAAACCAAATTGTGCATCCTCCAGATACAAAGTTCTCAGGGTCTGGGATTCCTTTCTCAAACATTTGGTGAATAAGACTGATTTAATTTACAATTCCTTCTCAACTTTGGAAACTTCTGGCTGTCTTCTTTCTTGACCTCCCAGCTCTTTCACTGTTAGAAGTTACTGAACTTACTAAGAAATCGAACTGTTCAATTGCCACCAGAGTGGTTCCACTTGACCTAAAATATTATTTTTCTCAAAAAAAAGTTACCTGAATAATAATTCTTGAGAATCTCAAATTTATTACTATTCATACATTATTTCAGACAGTCGCATAGTAGAGAGACAGCATTGCTTAGAGTTAATAATCCTCTCCTCAAGTCTTAGGTAGGCTTACTTGTTATTTGGTTCTAGTTTTTCATTTGACTCAATTTCTCATGATATACTTCCAGCTCACCTTACAGCTATTGGTGTCACAGGCATGGGCGTCGCCAGCGGGGGGAAAGGTTAGAACGATTCTAGGGGCCCAGCACTGACATGGGTCCCTGTTAGGGGCTAGTAATATTATTTTAATAAAGGGGGAGGGGGCCAGAATTCTAATCTTTTATGGGGCCCAAGATTTCTGGCGGCGCCCCTGGTCACAGGTACAGCTTTGACCAGGTTCAGTTCATATCTTAAAGACAGGACATAGTTTAGTTCAATCAAACAAAATAAGTCATGCTTAGGCTTGGTTAACCAAGGTGTTCCTCAAGGTTCTGTCCTGGGACCTCTGCTCTTTAATATATACATACTGCCACTTACATAACATGGCTAGGAATGTTTCTGTTATGCTGATGATATGCACTTATATTAGTCCAAGGCACAGTTCATATGTTCCTTCCTCCTCATTACACACCTGTATTCAGTATGTTTTGCAGCTTTTGCTGTGTTCACATGCCATATGCAGCTCTTTTATTTAGAAAATACAAAAAGTCAGTTTTCCATGATATGGGCAATATTTACTTGTAACCACACCAAAATAAATATGTGAAAATCATACGACTGTCTGTTGAGATACTGATTCAGCTAATGCAAAAGTGGTTTAAATAGACAGAAATGACTCTTCTGGAGAATAAATGCTCAGTTCCTCTATAAAAGATTTGTGTTCTGTATTTAGGGTACAACTGGAGATCAGGGGCCCCCTGGAATTATTGGGCCAAGTGGCCAAAGGGTAAGAGCCTTTATTCCAAAGCTTATAAGATGATTAATCTACTGCATGGAATGTATTAGGGGATAAAATAGAAAATTCTCACCTTGTAGGGGCCACCTGGACCATTTGGACCACCAGGTAAAGAAGGGTACATTGGACAGCCTGGACCAATGGGACCACCTGGATCAAGAGGAATAAGTGGGGACACTGGACCAGAGGCATGTATATTTAGTTTCAATGCATCACAGGCTCCAATATTGAAGTATGGACTTTGCAAGACCTTCAGAAAAACATGTAATTACTTGGGCAAGGAAGAATCCAACAAGGTGCTAGAAATATGGGATATACTGTTTTTCAGTTGAGTTTCAGACATCGTAATGTTCACTGCCTAAACCCCCCCCCAAAAAAAACAAAACAAAAACAAAATTCCCACTGCCCTGCACCACAACATATAGGATGAATCTGCAAACTCCAAAATTCTGATCCGTCTATCAGTTCAAGCAGGAGTTTGATGCTACTGTGCCCACTTTCATTATTCTCTATTGCTTCCTGGCATCGACTAGAGGGAGACAGGTTCCCATTCTGACTGTCACGGTTTCTTCTTCCAGCTTTAGGGAGTTCCTCTCCTCTGTCGCCTTTAGCTCACTAGGAGCACAGAGCTGGATTCTGTAAAGCTGCATTGTGAAAACATTGCTGTTAACAAAATAAGTTGACAATTTTGGTAACACTACATAAGTATGATTTGACTTCACTTGATTCACTGGGGGTGTACATACTTATGCTTCCCTGAAATCGATCCTTGAGATTTTGTAGCCCATTTGAGATAAACTTCTGAAAAGACATTCTGCACAAGATTGTGGAATGTGGATGTGATTTTCGAGGATATGGCCTCTTCTGTTTCCTTGGATGATTTTTACCATTCTCATTTGGCCTCTCTGATTCAGAGACTGTTTTCCATCTACAGAATGGGCAGTGTTTCGCTACTCGCTTCCTTAATACTGGGTTTAACTGAAAAGCTGAGAATGAAAACCATCTGTGGGAGGCTAGAACATCAGACACCATCATGCCACATTTTGGCATGTCAGCTGAAGACTCGAAATTTTGGTCTGCCACATTTAAACCACACACCACAGTCATGTGATGTATGAATGCTATGTGCAATTTGTGTGAAATTAGCATGTGCAGGCATACCTGCATTGAACCCCAAGGGTAGGAGTCACCGTGCCTTGGGTCTGCAGGTTCAAACCTCCACTTTCTACCACTGTGTCCTTGAGCAAGACACTTAACCCTCAGTGTTTCCAGGGGGAATGTCTATATAACTAATCGTTTTAAGCCACTCTAGATAATCATCCAAATGCCCCCTTTATGTTTTGGTTTTACAGTTGCAGCATTTTTTTAAAGCTTAGTGCAGACCATTTCTTTCTGATTCTTCTCACAATCAGGGACCTCCTGGAGAACCTGGTCCTCCAGGTCCCCCTGGTTCCCCTGGACCCCCGACTGCTGCTATGGATGACTTGTTTGGAGGCCCTCAGGATTATGATGCTGGTCCTCCTCCTCCCGATTTCCCAGAGGATGAAGCTCTACCCAAATCCAACTCAACAGATTTGTTCCAAGCTGACCCAGGAGTCCAGGCCACCTTGAAGTCCCTAAGCAGCCAGATCGACAGCATGCGAAGCCCCGACGGCAGCAAAAAGCATCCCGCTAGAACCTGCGAGGACCTGAAGCAGTGCTATCCCATGAAAAAAAGTGGTGAGTACACCACTGATGTCATGAGGGTCATCACTGTATCAGATGCAAGGGATACATATGCAAGGAACAACCACAACAGTTTCTGTTTCTATTCTTGCGAATATGATTTACTCCGTTATAACTCTGCTGTGTCATATACAGAATGTTACAGAATTGAAAGAACGGAGCTGCTTTTGTTGAATCATAATTAACGTTTTGGTGCTTCATTTGTGATGCACAGGAGAATATTGGATAGATCCAAACCAAGGCAGTGCAGAAGATGCCATAAAGGTGTACTGTAACATGGATAGTGGAGAGACATGTATCTCAGCCAACCCACCCAACATTCCTCGCAAGGCATGGTGGAGTTCTCCCGGAAACAAACCTGTGTGGTTTGGAAACATGAATGGTGGAACTTACGTGAGTACATCTCAGTTATTCAGAACAGCATTATCTTTTATAGCAGGGGTATTCAATTAAAAGTCACCGAGGTCCAGTTATTAAATTGCGTCCAAGTAGAAGATCTTGTGTCTTATAGCCTTCCCCTATGTCCACATTTTCATATGGTTTCCACAAAATGTACTTTTCATTTCCAATGCAGGAAACTAACTGAGTGCACAACTAACTGTTGTTCCATAAATAAAAGTAGTACCAGGCAAATAAATAAAAATGTTACAAAGCGCATTTTATTATCGATCAAAACATGTTGTAAACCATTTTCTTTTCCTCGGGTCGGGTCGGGTCGGGTCGGGTTTTGGGTCCACCCATAGTTTTGCGGGTTGGTCGGGTTGGATTGGATCTCCTGATTGGTCGGTTTGGATCTCCTGATTGGTCGGTTTGGATCTCCTGATTGGTCGGTTTGGATCTCCT
>JBBMFX010000002.1:353224-363541 GCA_037832545.1 Rhabdalestes septentrionalis | reverse complement strand
CAGGGACAGTCTTACAGTCATTAGTTACAGAGACAGTCTTACGGTCATTAGTTACAGGGACAGTCTTACAGTCATTAATTACAGGGACAGTCTTACTGTTATTAGTTACAGGGACAGTCCCCCTGGATATACTGAAGTTTAGGTATCTTGCTCAAGGACTCAATGGTACAATGTGGGCGTTCGAACCTGTGACTTTGTGTTCATCAATCCATGGAAGAAAATCAAAACCACTAGGCCACTAACACCCCTTAAAATACACTTCAGGATTTGGACAATGAGGATAAACAGGATAAACATTCAGCAACCCTTGTTCACATCTCACAAAGCAAGCTAACGTTTTACTCACTTTCACGACCTCGCTCGACTGTATTATCCCATCTCTCCCAGTCTTCACACAGAAATAACGACTTGGTCTTTTAACCATTAGGGTTTCCAGCATACTGCTACAGATCAGGTCATTTGGTTCCCTTTCTCACCTGTCCTGTACCAGTTCAACAGCCGTGACATCCTGCATGTCGTGTGTGGTTCACTCATTAAAGGCTCGGCCCTGGATTCCGTGAAGCTGCTTTGTGACTGTAAAAAAAAAAAGCTGTATAATCTAGATTGCATTTTCAAAAGAAAATGTGAAGTGTGATTGCTTGTTTGCTATAAAACTAGTGTAACGCCTCTTCTGCCTCTCTTCATTCTGCACTGTGATTTAGTGATGAACCAAAGAGGGGACGTGACATTGCGTCCTTTACAAAGCTATCTAAGGTTAAGGAGAGCTGAGCATTGGTGGAGCAAATTGTTCTCGCTCAAAGATGGGTGGGAAAAGTGTTCACAGACGGGTTTTATGGTGTTTTATGGTGTTTCGGCACTGAAATCTTGCCAAAATTTCCAAAACTGTAGGAGGCACCAAATTGCTTCCGCATTAACACTAGTAAACTTAACTTACTAATAGACTTAACTTGTTTAACCGACTTGTTTGATATCTTGATGTGAAAGCCATTGGCGATTCTCACATTGAATATGTAGATCATACAGCAGTATGGTTGAGAAATGTTTCTTACAGATGTTGAGAATGTCATCAATAACAGCTGGAATATTACGCAACGGGTCACTGTTGGAACATTAAGCATTTTAGAGTAGGTGTGAAAAGAGAAATACATCGAGCCATTATGATTTCTGAACAAGTTTTGCAGCCAAAGCTAATAAAGTAATGATATGGCCCATATGATGGCATTTCCTCTTTAGGGGAAGTGGACGAGTCTATCAAACTAAAGCTCTTTGTTTGTACATTTTATTAGAAGAGCCATTTGATCAGTAGAAGGATAAAGAAGACCAGTAACGAGATGGATGAAGATCCCATCTGTCCCAGTGAAGGTTCTAACATCCTGCACTGGGACAGATGGGATCTTTATCCATCTCGTTACTGGTCTTCTTTATCCTTCTACTGATCAAATGGCTCTTCTAACAAAATGTACAAACAAAGAGCTTTAGTTTGAAAGACTCGTTATAATTTCAACGCAATTCTTTTGCTGACTCATAACCCTGGATGGCACACACACTGTTAATTATGTAACAAATATGAAATGTCATACAGAACAGTTATAGTTCAATCATTATTTTCTTCTGATTGTAATTACTGTATCATGAGATGTGTATGATAGAGATTCACACCTCCTCATATTTCCCATCAGCTTAAATTATGTAACTTAAAGAAGTAGATATTTCAACTTAAAGAAGTAGATAACTTGGTTAACTTAGATGTTGGAGCTATATTTGAACTTCTAATAGTAGAACAACAGAGCAGACCAACATTTGGCCCAATCAAAGGCAGTGGTCCGCCAAAGAACAAGTTTTTAACTTTTTTAAAAACTATGTTGTGTTTAAAGAAGGAACTTGACATCTCCTTCACTGTTATCTAATAAGACTCCTAGAAATTGGACAACAAGTGTTTTCAGCCTTGAAGCTACAGGAAAACAGTGAGCAATTAATCGACCCCTTGTCTGCTAGTGGAACTACAGGGGATCGAAACGGAGGTCTCTGCGGTCCGAAATGTAAAATAACCCTGCCACTGTTTAAAGAATGACATGTTCGATTTTAATTAAACTGAGTGGCCAGCGATTAATTGCAAATCATTAAAAAAAAACAAAGAGGAAAAAAGCCCCTAATGGATTTTGCTTCCGCGCTGGAAGATGGATTACGATTCCAAGCCGCATCACTGGTCAGGAAATTAGGTGCCAATGCAAATCCCGCCTTCTGTTTACGGTGCGACACTGATCGTAATTAAGTTTTTAAACCGTCAATTACACACAGAGCCTTATTTTTTTGAAAGATGAACTTAAAGCCAATAAAGCGGCCATCCATTCAGATCCCATCCGACCAAGAAACCTCACTCTCTTTCTGTGTCTGAGGAAGTTCAGCCTGACTCACATTTTAAAAGGAGAACCTTTCTTGAGCTTATAGTGCATACAGACCAGGTCAGATGGGCCTCAATTATTGCAATGAGTGCCTCACAAATGTCCTACTACTGCAGACAAAGGTCCACTCTGGAGAAAGGTACACTCTAGAGAAGAAGAGTACAGAGGAGCCAAGGGGAAAAATGAATTAAAATTAATGCAGAAAGCGAAAATGCCACAGGCTTCACACACACACCCAACAGTAAGGTGCCACCATGACATTTAAGCTTTGGCCTTTAAGGAACAGTTGGTATTCTTACATAAACAGAAAGAGCAGACACAGAAGGAAATAGTCTTTAGAGTTCAGAGCTTTGGATGAGTTTCTTCATGGCATTTCCTTTAGAAAACGTAATCAACCAAAACAAAACCCCCCAAAAAACAGAAGCTGCCACAATAATTATAAAGGCCTCATCTTTAATTAATAATTGATGTAATCCCCATCTCCTGATATTCCCTAGTAAATGGTGATCTACTCTCAAGCCTTACAGATCTGATTTATCAAGAAACCATTATTCTAATGCTACTCTTATGCCTTATGTTTATTCTTGTGCCAAGGCATAACCTCTCAGGGGCTTGAGAATCATCGCTACCGAGTGGAGATCAACTCAATCTGAGGCTAATTGCCCATTTGATGGCATTTCTTGGGCTTGGGATGATTAATAGACATCTAACAGCAGGAATAGGATAAGCTTCGAAATGATCTACTGTCACATTACTGCCAACATGCCATGACCCAGGTCTTATAACAATCATTATAGGGCAGCCCCCACACCACCGCTGCTATTTCATGTCTTAGGATTCTATTTCCAGGTTCCCGAGTGGCACAACTGTCTAAGAGTTGGTTCTATCAAGCAATCGCAAATTAGATCCCTGGTGTTTTTGCAGCCATCTTGGTTGGGAGTCCAAGAGAGCTTAACTGGCTTTGCTGGCTCTGGTGTGTAGGATGGACCCAGTCTCCTCGCCACCACTCAGTGTGATGTTCCCTAGCCTGTTATCTGGTTAGTGTTTGGCAGTTAGTGTTCTCCAAGTGTGTTAAGCAGTTAATAGACATTGCATAAGTGGCATCACAGTGGAGCTTCACATGACTTGGAGGAAACACTTGCTTGTCCTCATCCTACCAGTGCTGGTGGTACCACATGGTGTGGAAGTCCTAGCTAGTGGATGCAATTTTGAGGCATAATTTCTGTTCATAGCCATATTAGAAACATGACAGCAGTTTTTAAAGAAACCAGTGTAGGCATTCATCCAGGGATTTTCAATGTGCAACAATGACACCATCCAAAACATCATCCAAACACTCCATGTGAGCCTTTGCACTTCCCAATTTTGGGCATTGCGGTGAGTAAAATTACAACCCAAAATAAAGTATATGTATATGCAGAAGCTATGTAGATACTAACATTTTTAAAAACAAAGTTTTCCTGGCAAAGCTAGTAGCACTGGTTTGATTCCTTTCTGTGTGGAGTTACTGAACTGTGTCTGTGTGGATTTCATTCAGGAGCTCCGGGTTCCTCCCACAGTCCAAAGACACGCCCGGTGAAATGGAGAGATAAAAATGCCACACATGTGTGGATGATGTGTGTATGTGTGTGCGTGAGTGTGGTGTGTGTGTGTGTGTGTGTGTGTGTGTGTGTTGGGCTGCCCTGTAATACACCAGCGACCTGTCCAGGGTGTTACTCTGCCTTGTGCCCTGCAAGCATTGGAATAGGCGCTGGCACCCCCTAACCCTGATTAAGGATAAGGGGCTCAGGTAATGGATGGGTAATCAACTGAGTGTGAGCTGCTGTGTGCAACAGCACTGAAAACACAGCGACCTGAATCTAAAGCTCCGTTTCTGGAAAAAAACCAAAACTACTTTAGAGACCTCCTCTAATGATGCTGGCGTTATTAACGTGTAACTGCGCGGTGCACAGGGAACGTCAGACTGTTACTAATTATACCATTCTTCACTCTTCTGCCTAAAGATAATGATTACTTTGCTCTAATGACAAAAGAACACACACACACACACACACACACACGCACTCACACACAGACACAGAAATCACAGAATAGACAAATTCGTTACTTTAACCCGGCGAAACATCTGAGCATGGCCAGGCCCTTTCATGCCGATCCTGCTCGGCCTGGATCCACATTTATTATGCTCTAAATCACAGGCACTGTGGCTATCTAATGTTCTGTGTCTGGTAATTGGATGCGCAGCCCTCGTAGAGTTTCCCAGAGAATTTGGGGCCAATTATCTCTTTGTGATCAGACAAACAGATTCGCTGCCTCTCCACTGGTCCCCGTGGACAGCAGGTCCAGGCATCTAACTTATAAACAACAATTAAACCTGGTCAGCCCTGCAGCAGGCCTAGAGAGCGGGGACAGAAAAATCTGAGGTTTCTTTGATTTAATCAGGCCCTGAGAGATGGGGCACTTTGAAGCGGCGCATGACGGACAATTCCAAATGAGCTCATGATAAAAGGTATTATGAAGGAACATCTTTCATTGCAGGGGTTTTCTTTTGATTGAAGCAGGTCTGTGTAATTGGAGACAGTGAATAAACAGACAGGACAGCAGAGGAAAAGCTCTGAGGTGCCAGGATGCTGGCAGTGGTGCTCTGAGGCTGATCATTTGCAATAGAGCAATAGTTCTCAACCTTTTCAACATCAAGCCTCACCTATCTATCACAGTATGTTGCCCAGGCCCAGTTATGCATTAGTTGACATTAAATAAACAATTGTGAACCAACGGCCTGTCTCGATATTTGATTCGCGGCCCAATCAAAAATCTTGATGGCCCAGTGGTGGTCCCTGGCCCGGTGGTTGAGAAACCCGACAATAGAGCGTTTAGATAAGGCAGATAAAAGAGAGAACCAAGTGAAACTGCTGAAATACAGGAAATAATTAAAAGGAAACAATTTGACCACCACTGACAAATGAGCTTCAGTGCACAAGAACAGATCATTCATTAAACTTCAGTCACTTTTCCACTCGCAAAAGGGGCCTAGCCATTACTGACCATGCAACCCGTACCCGAACCGAACCCAGGGCAAAAAGTGCGCCGCAGCCAAGCTGACCGCATCACTGCTTTCTGATTGGTCAAAATGTCTTCACAACATATAAAGAGGGCATCACAACATATAAAGAGGGCAGAGTATTTTACTGACCCGGCACTAAAACAACAATGGAGATGTGAACTAAGAACTGAGAGGCCGATAGCTTACAAGCTCGACTGCTTGTTTGGGCTGAAGATACATTTCAGAGGGAATTTTCTGTAAAATCAACAAATTGATCTATAAAGCCATGAGAAACATAATGATCCAGGACGTCATTAACAAGTTCTGTGGCTTATACACATCATCACAGGGATAAAGGATACAGAGAAAAAACAAAAAACGTGTTAGAGATTATAAATAATAAAAGACCACAATAAGAAAAGCAGCTGAGACAGCTAAGACCCCCCCCCCCCTTTCCACTGATACGACTTAATGGAGAATAAACAGAGAAGTGAGGAAAGAATTGAGCTGCCGAAATGTCAGAAACAATTACCAGGCTGAGATACACTGGAAAATCGAAGCATGCTGCAAGTTCCGTGCCATTCGGATACAGGACACTTCCTAAATACCTCTGGAAATGTGCCTTAAGAGTCTGAGGAGCTCACAATGGTGTTGAAAGGAACACACATCCATCCCATAAAGATCCCTCACAGAAAGTTATCACATGAACCCATCCCACTGGTAGATAATGCAGAGGCAGTTCTGAAAGCATGTAGTTTGACTGTTGGGTTTGTGTGCTAAATAAAAAGGTCATGTGCTTTAGACACTGTCGCCTTGATCCATTCACCACCACTGTAAAGAAATCTGAGTGGGTGGGCTCCTCTACAATGAACTATTTCACATCCAACCCACTCGGAACGGCTGCCTGCATCTTAATCACTGAATTAATTTGATGTGGAAAAAATGAGCGGAATTTTTCTTTAATATGTCATTGCAGATGGTGTGGCCCCTGCCCCTTATATACATATCATTTACATGAACTGTCTTCATTCAATAAAAGGCTCATTAGCCAGAGCTTGGCCTCACAAACGACAGGCACTGCGCCCTCTACTGGCATAACTGGTTTCATATATTTGGGCGCAAATTTCAGCACCTCTGGAAACTACAGAGCCTGTTCAATATTTTCATACTGAATCAGTTAATGAATACTGAACACTGAATCGTTCAGAGCAGCGAATGTTACATTATTCATAGTAGATCATGAATAATTTATAGTAGTCACTGAATATTTCATTAAAGCGAATGAATTTTTCTAGTAGACACTAAAACCTTAATGGCTGTTACTGAGTAACTCAAATCAGATGCTGAACAGTGCTGAATAATACACTGTAGATGAAAACATGTCTCCTAAACCCTGAAGAGCAGAGGCTGATTGAGTCATTGTGCATGCTGAAGCATTGCTTTACCATAAATACACCTCAGGAATAAATAAGAGACCATGTTCCATTTCTCAGGTCCTTATCTAGAAGGGGCAGTTGAGGTTTATCGGCACTTAATATCCAGAAAGATGGACGTCAGTTAAAAAGTTTGCTGAGTCACTCTCATGTTCAAGCACAGGTCTTCTAAGGCTAAATCCGTCACGAGTGCACGTCTGATGCTCTATCCTTCATCTCTGTATTCTTTCTAGTCACTGAAAGACCAAAGAAATGATAAAGACCCACGTCTACAACCTCAGACTTGTTCAGACTGAATCATCTACCATTTTATCACAAGGATTTCTCATCACTATCATTTATTCATATAATATTATTGATAACTTTGATTATTTAACCTCAAGCCAAATATTATCTTCTAGTTCCAGTTCCATAATAATACAGTCAAATGTACACACTCACTTTACAGAAGACCCTGAATAATGACAATGAAGTTCTCCTGGATGGTCATTGTAAAATGTAATTAGACTGTAAACACCTCTAATAAATGAGAGAAAATGAGTTTAATTATAACTTCATCTTTTCTCTGGGCAACATTTTTCATTAACAGCTTATTTTGGTTTCAGAACGTAATGAGAAATCCAACATGTCAATTAAGCCTCACCACAGGGAGCAGCTGGGACTCGGAGCTATAAACAGACATACTTGTGTACTCAAGACACAGACTTCATTAAGTGTATTTGAGTAGATATGATATTTTAAGTGGGTGGATGGTACGACCTTAATTTTCTTGTAAAAGAAAGATCAGAAAATGTTTAGAGGCTGATCTGCAGGAGTCCAGATTTCTGTTCCTCAGAGAAAGTCTGTCTTTAGGCCGCTGTAGTGAATATACTGGCTTGTTGTTATTATTGTCTGCTCGTCTTGAGAAGTAATCTTCAGTTCTTTAAGCGCATGAGAGTGTTTTTGTAAGTTCCGCCGGACGCTGTTCACCCCATTTCCATTCTGCTCCTCACTAATCTCTGGTTATTTTACACAGGAGAGGCTTTGACCGTTTCGTTCGGACAGTCTCAGCCTTTGATGGGGTAACAGTTTTAGTACAAGAGTCTAGAAACAGCGCAACACTTCTACTATCCAAAAGTGTTTAGCTGAGGGTGCATCCAGCATATTATCCATACATATGAGGATGCAATATTCACTCTAACACCTACAGAATTTACTAAATGTATATTAGTTATTAAATAGTATTACTGGAAAATCCATTACAGTTACTGAACATGTACAGTGGACACTAAATACTTAATTGCAGTTACTGAATGTTTTTCGGATACTATGTACCGTAAATTCCCAAAAATGACCAAAATTTTTCAACATTTGTGGCTAATAACACGGTGTGGCTAATGCATGTTTTATTTTTTTTTTTTTTTCATGACGCCAAAAACATTTTGCCTCGTAAGCGGACCCGGCGCCACACACGGATTTGCGGACGGACCTTTGGGGAGGCGACACATTTTATAGGCTTGTTTCAGGTTAATATGTTTTATCCCGCATCTGTGAGTTTTCAAGCTGAAACTCCCGGACCAATCCCTGAGGCTCGTATTCCCAGGAGGCGGGGCCGAGTGAGTATGAGGGCGGGCATGGCCCTATAAGCCCCGCCCATGACGAAGATAAGGAAGATGAAGAAGCGAACAATGACTTTTCCTGGTAGCTGCAGTATATATACCGTGTATATTTTTACCGGCCGTTAGGAGATGGAATGTTGTTCCTGCACTGTTCAGTAAAAAGCAGAAGCAGCAGAATGTGTGTGTTACTGATACGTACGTTTACTTAAAGGGAGCCGCGTTACACACACTGTTCCATGTGCAATATGTATTTGTTTATGTTACCACAACGTTAAAAAGTAAAAATAGTGAGTGTATAAATATCTCAAATTGCAACGTGAGAAACATGCAGCTTATAATCCGGTGCGGCTTGTACAAGTACAAAACTGATTTACTTTCTACAATTAGAGCATGCAACTTTTAATTAGGTGCGCTCTGTAGTCCGGAATTTACGGTAATTAACTGCATTTACTGGTTAATTCCAAACAGATGATTAATCATAAATGGTCGGCTAAATTTACATAGTACATGCTGAGTAAATCATAGTTGCACCTGAATCATTCAAAGCAGGTTAAGCAGATACTAAATACTACATAGATCAATAATATTTAATAGTAGTTATTATTGTATTATGGCACTTCTGGTTAGACCTAAACTGCATTTCGTTGCCTTGTACATGTGTAATGACAAAGTTTAATCTAATCTAATCTAAATCACTAAAACCAGTCATTTAAATAGTCTGTCATAACATTGGAAAACAGTTTCCAGACGAATGAAAACATGGGAATCATGTTTTTCTGGTTATTCTGTTCCAGGGAAAAAATATTCAACTCAGGAGCCAGCAGACACCTCAGTCATTTACTCGTCCATTAAACATTCGCCTCCTGATGGCTTTTCTGTTTTTGGGTGACCTACAACAGATCTATCATTCTCTGCTATACCGAATAATGGCCACGATAAAGGACACCCTGGACAGAGCAGTAAAGCCCCTGTATTCACCTTTCAAATGGAGATATTTCTGTTTCTTATCAACACCCTCATAATTTCATGAACAGCAATGCCCAGGCTGGTGAAAACGTTGGGTCTTCAGAAGTGCTGATCTCAACACTCATTACCCTGCGGCTCGTTATTTATTCTGCATAAACACTATGCAAATCTTCCTCATGGATCTCCACTCTGCTGCTCCTCCAAGATTTATGGTCGGCGGCGATGGCAATATTGACCAGCTGTAATAATGAAATGCCAGGCGATGACTCTGCAGACGCCGTGTGTGCAGGTGAAACATGACCACATTACCACATCGACTCCGGGCCCCGCTCTCGTTATGAGCAGCCCTCATTATCTCCCACACCCCACTGGGGGCTAATGAATGCACGGTCACAAAATGATTAGAGTTTCTCTTTGGTAAATGTCACTTCTGATGTGGTCATGAAAGCGATGGATGGGCCTTTGTCACTCGGTAAAAGGCTTTAGAGCTCCGTTTTCTTTTTCTTCGTTTCTTCTTTTTCTTTTTTTTTCCACCCCAGATGGCTGGATGTCCTTTTGTAATTCTCCACAAAGCAACAGCTCTGCTCTGTGCATCGGCACTCAGACGGCTGAGACAGAGGGGACGTCCGTGCGAGGCACGGGGCTGAAATGTTCTTCAGCTATGAGTGCGTTGGGTTTAAAATGATAGTTTGGTGTCACTTACATTTACATGTACATTTACGGCATTTAGCAGACGCCTTTATCCAAAGCGACTTCCCTTTTTTACAGGGGACAGTCTCCCTGAAGCAACTTGGGGTGAAGGGTCTTGCTCAGGGACCCAGTGGTGGTGCTGGAGGTAGGATTCGAACCCAGGACCTCATGGTCCAGAAGCAAGT
>JBBMFX010000002.1:282236-326713 GCA_037832545.1 Rhabdalestes septentrionalis | reverse complement strand
CTAAAATCTAATCCTAAACTAACCCTATTCTTAACCCTAACGCTAAACTAATCCAAACCCTAACTCTAACCCTAACCATAACCATAACCTTAACCTTAACCTTAACCCTAACCCTAACATTAACCCTAACCTTAACCATAACCATAACCTTAACCTTAACCTTAACCCTAACATTAACCCTAACATTAACCCTAACCTTAACCATAACCTTAACATTAACCGTAACCTTAACATTAACCTTAAGCTTAACATTAACCATAACCTTAACATTAACCTTAAGCTTAACATTAACCTTAACTTTAACCTTAACCTAACCCAACTCTTAACCTAACCATAAAAATCACCAGTGAGAGCAGATACTGTTGACTTTATGAAGATTGCATGAAAATACTTCAGATAGTGAAGCGTTGTCCCAGCACGATAAATAGAAGCATTGTCTCAGCATGAAAAAAGCTCTACATCGTGATGGGGGCACATATTTAAATTACATTGTGTTTCGTAATGGCTGCACGAACGCTTGTGAGCAGGTTGGTGTGAGAGGCATTTCATTAAAACTGACATGTATATTAATGACACTTTATACATCTGAGTTTGTCTCAAGGAGCTGAGTGTAAAATGGCCTGATATAAAGACATTCTGAAAGGATATATTTGCAAAAGTCAATTTAGAACAGAAGAACCTTTTCTCGAAGTGGAATTTCACCAACATGAACAATCAAACAGCTTGCAAAACCTAACTCTACACTGACTTAAAACACTAAAACCACCTTCATCTGTGATGAATAAAAATTGTAAGTCGGACAATAGTGTCTGCCATTTATATATAATATACATTTCAGCAATTCAACATTCTGTGGACATTCTGGCTCTGCTGGTGCACAGTGAGGTCATCAAAGTCTAGTCCAAGTAATTCTTGCGGGACACATTGTATATGAAAAATGACCTGCTTCTTCCATAAAGGTCTATATGTATTTATTTTACATAATGTTATTTACACATTGTATCATGATCAGACATCTATAAACGTTGTATCTGTCAGACTCGAACATTTGGTGGTTTGCATTTATTTCCAAATAACTTTTCTGAAACACACCTTTTACCTCATCTAATTAAAACAACTTAGATACAGTTATATACCCACTGGACCCCACACTGTCATTTGTAAAGTCCTACCTTAATTGTATTTTCTGCCTGTTTCCTGAGCTCTTTGCCATTTTCTGCCTTAATTTCCGGCCCTCCATTCTTTAGCTGGCGCAGGAGTTTTGCCCATTGATTCCTGCTTAATTTCTCATACATACGTTTCAGTTCAGATTCTCTACAAGGGTTGGAGAGATCTTCAGACAAAACTCCACTGCTTCCTAATTTCAGGTCCACTACTTTGCCCATTCTTGAAAAAGGGAAAAGATAGAAATGCATATTGTCTTAAAACTTTATATAAACAAAAAAGTGAAGCAATATATATTTTTCTATAAGCCACGCCAGTACCTATAATGCCATTTTTGCAGAGTTTGTCGATATTTGTGATTGCTAGTCTGAAATATTTTAATATTTATGAATTTATGTTCGGTTACAAACCAAGAAAGCAGAGAGAGTAGGGAAGGTAAAGAAAGTAAAGAGTGTGGACAAGTCAAATCAGTTTTATATAGGTCATTCTCAAACACAATGGTCACACATAGGACACATAACCAATATTAGTCAATCGGGAAGTAAATAGAGACTGTAGCAGCCCTTGGATACCCAAAGAGATTCCTTTACAGAGACAAAAAAATTAAATAATGCATAGAAAATTAAATTATAAATTTTAAAAAGATGATTAGAAGTGGGTTGGAAGTGCAAACGTTTAGAGAACCCAGAGGAGAGGTGGAGAAAGGACAGGCAGGGGATAAAGAAGGTAGAGAGGATAGAGAAAGTAGAGAATGTAGAGAAAGTAAAGGGAGTAGCAAAGGTCAAGTAGTAGAGAAGGCAGAGAGGGTAAAGACGAGTAGAAAAGTAGAACAGTGACAAAGAAACTATGGTGGAAAGCTTCAAAGTTTCAACCACTAGACAACTTGCCACCCACTGACAAAAGTCTGAGACTTCAAGAGGTCCAGTGCAAGTGGGTCTAGATTTAGACTCGTTAATCTACTACCATACCGCTCTCTGAAGCTGTGCAGCTCATTTTGGCTGTCCTGAAGCTGTGTCCTGAAAATGAATTAAACATGAATATATTAATTAATTAAGAATTCAAGAAGACTGAATTCTGTGTTTAGAATCAACAGACTAGTTCTAAGTTCTAATAACTACTCTTAATTTACTACTGTAAAAATAAAGCAATGCTTTCTTTTCGGTTAAGGTATTCATGTAGAATCATAGTCTTGTCTTCACTCATGCGGGCTACAACCTTTACTCACACTGCCATTCCTAAACTCCATCCTCATCCATCCTGGCTTCAACCTTTTCTGGCTGCATCCTGACCTGACTTGATTTATGATTAATTTGATGCATGAAGCTCAAACTTCATTGGAAAAAAAAAACAGCACAAGAAAAAAATGGTTCATTATCTTTTTGACTTCATGAACTGAGTGATGATGCTTTCTTTCCTCTAATTTTTTACTTATGCCTATTTATGATTCCTGAACTTTTACCGTCAACTTTTGGTTTCATAACTTCACAATTTCTTACCTTAATTTGTTGATTTCTGATCTGAGGTTTCCATTCTCCTGCCTGAATGGGAGAGAAAAAAGAAATGTTAAAGTTTTCAGCAGAAAAAAGTGACACATATTCATTTTTAATTGTAGCACTTTCTTACCTCAAATCATTGACTTCTTTATTGTATTTCACATTCTCCGTTCTGAGTATAAAGTTGACAAAACAATGTTGTGAAGAACTCCACAATGGTTCTTCTGATTAGCAAGATCTAGGATCAGAAATGCCACTGGTCCCTCATGCCCCTCCCTAATAAGTGTAGTCAAATTGAATGGTTACTCTGGCCACTGGGGTGGATTATGACTTTAAATGTGTTTATAGACTGACTTTAAATATTCAGTTTGGACACAAATAACCTGATAAACCTGATAAAGAGGTTTATTAGGTTATATGTGCAAATTAAAAATGCAATTAAAAAACAAATTTGCTCAGACTCGACCCTGCAATCCAGAGAATAAGCCTTCCATGTTTTCATTTCAGTCCTACTATATTGTCTTTGCTCTTGCTGTATTGGTTCTTTAAACATTAAAACACCAAACACAAAACACTTAACACTACAAATATTGAAATAAAGACCATTAAATTAGGTATTTAATGTTTATATTAATTCCACTACATTATACACAATTATGGTTTCACTGGTGTTTCAGCTCTTACCTTTCAGTGTTGATGTTCTCATACAGATTTTCCATTCTGAGAAGAAAAGAAGTAAATTAGTTTTGGTTTCGGAATAACTGAAAAATTTTTACATCGTTCACAGGCAGAGCAACAGACACATGCAACCAGCAGATGGCACAAGAGAAGAAATAAGTGGTGAATGGATGAGATCATTTTGTTCGTCTTACCCGCTTGCAGCAAACGTATTTTCAATACACACAATATATAGGTTTGATATCCTTTTCAAAAAGACCATATATCAGATCAGTCTTTAAATTATCAGACTTTGGTCTTTGTGTTATACAAGTTTGAACTTGTAATGCAGATATATACATTTATAGTAATTCCACAACATAAATATATATAAACGTAAAAATTATATACATTATACACGTGGCATAAGCAGTGTTTGTGTGTGTGTGAGAGAGAGAGATAGAACGAGCAAGAGCGAGAGATGTACATTTTTGATTTTATGTGAATAAATAAGTGGAAAATTGAATCTAAAATCTTACCTGAGCAGAGTTTGAAGTTGAAACGTCAGAAACTGGAAGGTTTAGTGAGGGAATGAAGACATCTCCTGTCCTTATATACCTGATAAACGCCCAGTTTTGCAGTGGGCTGGAGGAAGTAAAGTGAAAGTATAGGCTCTGTTCTTATAAAGGTGAGCAGCTTTCACTCTCCTCACTGACTGCTTTGCCTTTTACCCGGGGCTTCTCTGTGCTGTCGGACAAATGGCAGATTCTGTCGTTTTCATCGCCATAGATTTCGGCACAGCTTTTAGCGGGTACTGCTTCAAGTTTGCGGAATCGAAACAGATTCGACAGCCAAAATGGGGCGAAGAGCACGGTCATAACACCCCCAAAACTCCTACATGCATTTTGTTTGACCAAGATGAAAAATTTCTCAAATTTGGCTACGATGCTGTCATGACCTACAGCAGGAAATCACGGAGAACGGAGACGAAGAAGCAGTACCTCTTTGACAACTTCAAAATGGAACTCTTCGGACAGGTATGATTTGTGTTTCTGTTTGACCATATGTTTTTATATGTATCATTGTAATATATTAAATATTTGTTTTATATGTGTATATATGTGCATATATGCATTTATATGTTTTATATTTGGATGTGTATACATGATTTATCCATGTATATGTTATTATCATTGTATGTTTTATTCATGTTTTAGATTTGTATATGTTTTATATGCATATATATTTTGTAGACTTAGCACACAGCCATTACTTTTGTATTTATTTCTTAGGAGTTGCACAGAGACTTCCTGATGACTGCCAAAAGTGGGAAAAAAATGAGAGCAATGAAAGTGTTTTCCGAGAGCCTGCGGTTCATGAAAGATCATGCCCTGGACTTGATTGGAAAACACACATCTGGAAAGAAGTACTCTGCCTCTGATGCTACGTGGGTTTTGACCGTTCCAGCCATTTGGAGCGCTGCAGCGAAACAGTTCATGAGAGAAGCAGCTACCGAGGTGAGTGACATGCACTTTCTCACTTTAAACTCATAATTTACCTCAAAATGCAGAAATGTTTGCAACATTACCCCAGAAAATGAAAGGTGTTGTGTAAATGCTGGTGTTTAGGCTGGTCTGGTGACAGAATCTACACCTGAAAGACTGATCGTAGCTCTGGAACCAGAAGCTGCATCTGTGTGGTGCAAACAGCTTCCAAATGATGGCTTCATGGAAGGAGATCTTCAAGAAGCAGAGGCAATCGAGGAAGTTACAGGAACTCAGTACATGGTGGTGGACTGTGGAGGTCTGTTGATTCTGATTGCTGCTTACTTATGTTGATATTTTTTTCAGTATCATTAAAAAAACTACTGGCCTTCCCCACTTACGTGTTCTATATATATGGATGTGAGGTTGATCTATGCAGAAGGCTCCCAAGATGGCTGTGGCATCGCCATCTATCCAGAAATATGAATAAAATTTTGCTTATATCATTAGGGGTAACTTTCAGACTGCAGAAATATATAAGAATCAGAATCAGAAAATCGAATTGATCCGAGAGGAAATTGTTTAATTGTTCCTTAATTAAATAGTTTAATTGAACCATAGGAAAATATCTGTAGATATTTATGCTTTTATACTCTATTTCAGGTGGAACCATCGACATCACGGTGCACGAAGTAGTGAAGGAGGGTCGTCTAAAGGAGCTGCACAGGGTATCGGGAAACAACATGGGTGGCCAGACAGTGGACAAGAACTTTAAATGGTTCCTCAGACAGCTGTTCTCTGAGAAAGTGTTTGATGAGTTTGAGGAGAAGCACCCTGGTGAGATGCAGAGGTTAATGTACGAGTTCTCAAACTGTAAACGTTATGAGGGAGATGTAATGGTGCAGTGTCCCTATAGCTTACAGCAACTAGCCAGTAAGAAAGATGACATAGAGTCTTACTTCACAGGAGACAATGATGTTGACTGGGACAGTGGCCAAATCATCCTGTCAGGGGAAAAGCTTAAATCCCTACATGTTGACAGTGTCAAAGGCATTGAAAGCCTGATCAGAGAGATACTTAAAAAGCCCAAGCTGAACATCAGATACATCTTTTTAGTTGGAGGCTTCGCCCTGAGTCCGTATGTGAACAGTTTTGTCAAAGAGAGTTTTGGGTTGAAGTATAAGGTGCTCTGTCCTGTGGATGCCCAAATGGCTGTCGTGAATGGAGCCGTTACATTTGGCTTGATGCCAAACATAGTGGAGTCAAGGATCAGTCTTTTCTCCTACGGTATTGCAGAGAGCAGATTATTTAAAAAGTCAAGACACAGTGGTAAGAGTAAATATGTGAGCGCAGGTGGACTCGAGTTTTGCGATGTTTGTTTCAATTGTCTAGTAAAGAAGGATGAGTCTGTCCTTTTTGATGAAGTCAGGCAGTACACTTTCAATCCAGTTGAGAAGGACCAAAGAGAAATGCAGTTCAGTTTTTACTGCACTGAGAGTCAAAATGCTGAGTTTATTGATGAGCCAGGGATGGTGAGGATCGGCTCCTTCTCAGTGTCAATGCCGAAGCTCAAGAAGAGCAACTGCCGATCAGTGATCCTCCAAACCAAGTTTGGTTTTACAGAAATGCAGGCAACCGCCACAGACCTTGATTCTGGTGAGACCACTTCAGTCAGACTGGACTTCATTTCCAAATGATGGGGTTGGTCCACAGATCTTAAGCAGATTTACACATTGCACTAGTGACATGTTTCAAATTGTTTTCAGAAATGAATGTGTTTGGTCCAGTTTGTGTAAAATCTGATTATTTGAACTGAACTATCTGCTTAAAAAATAATGTGAAACTGATGTGGTGATTAAACACTTGTAATTTATTTTTCATGTATCTACAAACATAATGTAACCTGTGTATGCATTTGCATGTATTATAATTAACATTCTGTGATTTTGTGTGAAATTATAGTTCTCTGCTCTTTTAACTATTTTGAACAGTTTTCATACAATAAAATCCAGAATAGAAAGACTTGTTAGAGCACTTTTAAAACAAAGGAGTGGAGATCTGATAAACATATTGGAACATCAAAATAAAAAAGTAAAACTCTCCTGAACCCTAAACTACCTCCATGTTGTTTTTTGATGTCCTTTAGATTTTGTCTAGTCCAAACCTGGTCCAACTCCTGAATTTACACCTTGTATGTTGTTTAACTTGTGTCTTATTTTATGCTCCTGATCTAATCCAATTCTACTTCGGTTACTGATTGAGTTCTAATCTTTGTGCACTTTACCACCTCACACTCTGTCACAATATGATACTGGAAATAATTCAAGTCCATAAATATCCTTACTCTGGATGAGCAAACAAACAGCAGAAACAATAATGCCTAGCGAGACAAAAGTCTGTTCATATGATTTCTTCAGTTAAACTAATTTCCTGATCCACTCTAAGTCCTTAAAACCCAGTATCTTACAATTGGATGATTGTGAGATCCTCCGCCTTCAACCAGTTTACTTTAAATTTATTTACTTGGATCAGCCTAGTTACATGAGCCAATTCAACTCCCTGCAAGGATGTGCTGATGTACCTTATGAAACAAATTTAGTATCAGGAGTAACATCATGAAAGAACAATACAGACAAAGCTTTAAAATAATCATCATTCACCTTTTTGCACCTCACACATTCCATCGCACATCAAAACAATCTCTGATAAGATATGATCAAGTGACCCGTGATGTGACCACCATGTTTTCTTTAGTGCACATTTCTATGGAACATTTCATTCAGTTTGAAGCTCCAGGAACCAGTTCATTTGTAAAACACATTGTCAGACACAGAGGTCAATGAGCTGCACAGGGATAAAATAAGCACAAAAGAATAACCATAAAATGAAGCAACAAAATAACCATAAAATCAATGACACACTATAGTAAATACACAAAAGAGGTTGTTAATGGATTTTCATTTTCTTCAATGCTTTTACATTGGTGACAGCACAAGCCCCGCCCTCATAAAATAATTATCTCTGACCATTTTTTAATATTACTCTCTTTCTTAATTGCACTCTGAATATTGTGTTGTTTCTGTTTTTATTGTTTGTGTTGCTCTTGGAGGATTGCTGTTGTCCCAGGTTTCTTTTCATTGTATACTGTGTAGATGGTTAAAGTGACACGCACATACCTGACTAGCCTTGATGCGCATTCTGGGTTAATTATGAATGTGTGGAGGGAAACACATTACCACCGTCTGGTCTTATTTTATTGCGCCCACCCCCCCACCCCGTGTTCATCCCCTGTGAACTTGGGTCCAAGATACTTGGGACCATGAATTTTGTATAGAATATCAGTGTTTCTTTGTTAATATTTTTAAGTTAATGTGTTGATGTTAAACTAATTACTGATCCTAGTTAAATTAATTGATGACATCCATCAGTAGACAATGAAGTGAAACTGTCAGGTTGTTACAGCACCCCCTGCTGATGAAAATGCACCAAAAGATTCATTGACTTTAAGGTTATTATTACACTCAGAATGGCCAAATTGTATTTTAATTTAAAGTTTATTAAAATGTTCATTCAGACTCCTAACACTACATTTACATTTATCGGTGATACACAATATACATGTAAATAGTCCAATGTCACTTAGGACAAGGTTTCTGACAAATGGGCTGGAGAGAGGAGAACGAGAGTAAACTCTCCTCTTATAAATGTGACCTTGTCTTTTTCTAAGCAACTGGATTCCATGTAGATTCTAGAATGAAATATTTCTCTGACAGACAAACTTTTAATTTTTAGTTTTCCTTTGACAAAATTCACATTTACTTTTCAAAGATTTATGGAAATGTATGACTAAGAATGCCAATATAGAAGTAAATGTAAATTAAATTAAAACAACTTTGACGGTTAGAGAAATATTTCAGTCTAGAGGCTACATGGAATCCAGTAGTTTAGAAAAAGTGAGAGGTGAGAAAAAGACAAGGTCACATTCAAAAGAGCAGATTATTTTCATTTCTCCAGCCCTTGGTTAAACTGGGTGAGACAAGGATGAGGCACATCTTCATTCCCGCACTAAACTTTCTAGTTTAAGGCTCCTGGTGGAATCTGTCTCTAAGATTCTTTACAGAGAAAAAGCAGTTCAAGATTCAAGGTCACTTTCCTGTCATTAGGAGCCATGAATACGTAAAGTGTGATATGAGACAATGTGTCTCTAATTTAGTTCACATACTTCACCTTGAACTTGTATCGCTCCTTGTTTAAGCTGTATTCCTGTGGATTTGGGTTTATATATTTGTGTTTTAGTCATTTTTATATTTGTGTTTCCAAAAAAAAAAAGCACTTTTATACTCTTTACTTTATGTGTCAACCAGGATCAATGACAGCATTGGTGTCAGTGAATGCAGAATAATGACAACTACATTACACACACTTTATGCCACCAACAGACAACATAGGGTCACCATTAAACAGCGTTCAGACCTTTCTTCATTCCATTGCTCTATATGTCTTTCTTAAATCTCAAGTTCCATCTCATATCACTACAGTCTCTGAGATGCACAGTTAAAAAGAAAAAAAGTTCTACATGATTCACTGCATATTTAGTCTTTAGAGACTCTGAGAACTGTGTCTGCTGATAAGGTATCCCTCAGGGAGGAAGACTTCAGACCGAGCAGTGAGCTATAGAAAGGCCAAGTACAAGTCAGGCTTAATTGATTTAAAACTAAGGTCGAGCTCTGTGTCTCCTTCTGGTTAGCTTGGTAAACTAATTAGCCCCAGTCTTGGCTGTTTGTGTGAATTGTGTTTAGAATATCAGTGTATGTGCATTAGCATGTTTTAAGTTAATTTATTGATGTTAAACTAATTATTGATCTTGGTTAAAATAATTAATTGTTGATCTTGGAATGATACAATTCTTCGGTAGACATTTAAGTGAAACCGTCAGGTTGTTACAGCACACCCTGCTGATGGAAGTGCACCCAAAGATTCATCCACTTTAAAGTAATCTCTCACCTCTGAATGGCCAAATTTTATTAATTTAAAGTTTCTTTTAAGTTAAAGTGTTCATTCAGACTCCTAACACTACATTTGCATATATCTGAGGAACACAATGTACGTGAAAGCAGTCACTTTGTACAAAAATCTATTTTCTGACAAAATTGTACATGTTGTACAAAATATTTTTCAAACATTTATGGAAATATGCTTAAAACATAGCATTACTTCAAACAAAAATTGTATCACATAAATGTAAAGTAATTATAAATATAAAGTAAATTAAAACAGCTTTGTTGGTTAAAGAATAATGTAAGAGAGTTTAATCTTTAAGCTACGTGGAATCCAGTAGCTTAGAAAGAGTGGGTGATGAGAAAAAGACAAGCTCACCTTTATAAGAGCAGATTTTACTTTCGGTCTCCTCTCCCCAGCCCATGGATAAACTGGATATGACAAGAATGAGGCACATCTTCATTCCTTCACTTAACTTTCCAGTTTTTAATGCTCCTGGTGGGATTTGTCTCTGAGATGCTTTATGGAGAAAAAGCAGTTCTACATTAAAGGTTTAAGGTCACTTTATTGTCATTATGATTTGTGTTTATATAGTTGTGTTTTAGACCTTTTCACATTTGTGTTTTCAAAGTTTTACTTTTATACTTATGTTTACGTTACAGGTCGACCGGAACAATGACAGCATTACTGTAAGGATCTCCATGGAATCCAGTAGCTTAGAAAGAATGAGTGGTGAGAAAATAAAAGCTTAACTTTACAAGAGCAGAGTTTACTTTCGTTCTCCTCTCTAAAGCCCATGGTTAAACTGGGTGTGTCCTGGTAGGAAAAGGATGAGGCCCGTTTTCATTCCTTCACAAAACTTTCCAGTTTTTAACGCTGCAGGTGAAATCTCTCTTGTGATGCTTTACAGGAAAAAAGCAGTTCTACATTTTAAGTTCAAGTTCACTTTACTGTCATTAGCAGCCATGAATACATACAGTGTGTGATGAGACTAAGTGTCTTTAATTTAGCTCACATATTTCACCTTGAACTAGAACTGCTCTTTGTTTAAGCTGTTTTACATTTTATTTTGTATTTGTATTTATATATTTGTATTTTAGACACTTTCATGTTTGTGTTTTTAAATATAGAAATTGACCGTTTATAAGTATTTTTACTTGACATGTTTTTTTATCTTTCTTTGTGTTTCAGAAATGTTCAGATTTGTGTCTAATCTAAAATTGTACTTATTTTTTATGATGTTAGCATATTCATAAGAGGAGACTTCAGGATACATGCCAAAGCATGCTGTACTTGTATAATCAGGCATGGGACAAATAAAGAATCTTGAATTTTAAATCTTGAATCTTCACTGTAATGTAATGTCACGGTGTGGATACTCTGCAAACATTCTAGGGTGACTAGGTTGCACAATAAGCATGATATTGCTCAGAAGACAGTTGCAGCATTGAACAAAGACAGAAAATTAAAGTTTCCTTTAACAGGTTGCTTTCTGAAGAGTGCTACGTGTATTATATTTGCATGTTAATATAACAAATCTGCAACTTTCATGTCATATCTGGGGTGTTAATGAGGTCATTTGCGTTACTGACTCGCTTCTCAACTGTATATTGACCTGAAAAACGGGCAGAGAGAGACAATCCTGACAATAACACCAGTACCTCGTCTCCCGTCTGAAATGTGTGCACCATGATTTTCGGATCACACATGTTCTTCATTTTTGCCTGAGAGGAACTCAACCTCTCTTTAGTGAACTCGCAAGCATTGTGTAAGCGCTCCTTAAACTCACTTACAAATTTAAAAACGTTTTGCTTTGAGGTAGCTAAAATATCAGTACCAGCGAATAAAATCTATTTTTATATTTTTAATGGCCCTCGGACAGTGTGTGCGAAGACAAATTCTGCAGGAGTGAAACCTGTGGATTCTTGAACCACCTCACGCACTGCAAACAAAACCAATGGGATCCCTGTATCAGGACAATATGCTCTAAACACAGACTCAAGTGTCTTGTGAAACCGCTCCAGTGCACCTTGTGATTTAGAATGATATTCACTGGATATCCTGTGTTTTATGTTCAGTTGCTGTAACACATGTTTAAACAATGAGGCCATAAATGTAATGCTTAGGGATGTACCGAATAATCTGCCAGCGAAAATTTTCATTCCAAAATGGCAAAATACATATTTTCGGTTTCGTACGATGTAATTTTATATAGGACAGGAACAGTTATGACGCAACTGCAGCTTGAAAAGCCAGTTCAACCTCATCAACCTCATCCTGTTTTGATTTGAGTGCCATACAGATGGCAAATGCATGACTAACTTTAAAACAATAGTAACACTCTCTATTTTCCTGAGGCAGAAATTGTTGCGACCAGCCAACTGTAGCAGAGGCCAATCGACTCAGAGATGAATTTCAAACGCTCAAGTGCCTCACTGGAACAGAAGATAAAAGTAAAAGTAGGATTGTGGGTTAATGTAAATACTTCAGCTCTTACAGCAGCCCTCGTAATAGAAACAACTTTTTGTTCATTGAATTAAGTAATGCCCTATGAGACACACACCTTTTTTATTCCTTTAATAACAATAACTCTTCAAGAGAAAAAAAGTTATTAGCATTATATGCAGTGATGCATTTACCAAAAAAGCATTGACTTCCACATAAGACAAGGATGCAACTTTTCTGTAGTCCCTAAATCATTGTCTATATGCTTTTGGAACTAACTTTATGCATACAAAATTACAGCTTTCACCACCTCTTAGTCATCCTCGACTGAAAGTGCAGCACACACCCCTTGCGCCTTTCCTGTCAGCATCAGTAACCCCAATTTGGCTCTTGGTGATGTAGGAGTTATAGAAGCCTTACCATCCCCTGTACCACTGGACTGGCCCGTCGGTGGAAGCCCCTTTTTCTGTGTGTCCTCCAGCTCCAGCTGACAAAGGCAAACCTCTTTGTTAGACTACAACACCAGCCGCTTTACAGCTAAGTTCTACATGAGCCAAGTGGACCCTCAACTGGTCTGTCTCCAACGAAGGTGATAGTTTGGTTAGGGGGAAAATGATTGAAATGGGGAGAGACCAACCACAGGAGATGGGACCTTCAACTCATCCATGGCTTCTCCCTGCTCTTGTTGAATCTTCATTATAATATTTTATAGTTTGCACATTCATAGAAGGAGTTCGGGATACATTTCACTGTGTGTTGTACTTGAATATCTAGGCATGTGACAAATAAATAATCTTGAATTTTGAAACTTGAATCTTCATTGTAATGTCACCTCACCATGTGGACAGTGGCGGTTGTAGACCAAAATTACCAGGGGTCCCGGAGGGTGGGGGGTGTTTTTAGGGCGGCAAATATAACCAGTGTAAGACCTACGGTGTTCAATGGGGTGTGGGGGATGTTATGGGTTTGTTGCACGTGTGTGTAAGCCAAAATGCGGGACACTTTCTTGCAGAACGGGGTGGAGGGTGGTGGTGGCGGAACCGAAGGTCAGCCGTGTTTCCGGAGGAGATATGCGCATCACGGTTTCACAGTCATGGTCCGGGGGTATTGATATGTTTTATGCGCATTTCAGAAGAGCCAGGATAAACAAAAGTGTCGACACCCCAGGACTGCAAAAAAGAGAGAAAGAGAAACACAAAAGCAACAGAGCAATAATTTACAAGACAATAAACTATACATTTGTGAATTGTGTATAGAATATCATTGTCAAAGTATTGTTTATAAATACGCTTAAAACAAATCCAACAAATTAAAGCAGCTTTGTCCGTTTTATAAGAGCAGAGTTTAATTTCGTTCTCCACTTAAGCCCAAGGCTAAACTGCGGCATGTCTTGAATGAGGCATGTCTTCATTCCTTCACTAAACGTTCCAGTTTATAATGCTATTGTTGCAATCTGTCTCTGAGATGCTATACAGAGAAAAGGCTGTTCTACATTTAAGGTTCAAGGTCACTTTGTCATTAGCAGCCATGAATACATATAGTGTGAGAAGAGACAACGTTTCTCTAATTTAGCTCACATATTTCACCGTGAACTCGTATTGCTCCTTGTTTAGCTGTTTTACTTTTTTTATCGATATATTTATGTTTTATACATTTTCATACTTTACAGAATTTTGAATGTTGAATCTTTATTGTAAAGTAAAGAAAAAGAGAAACAAAAAAGCCACCAAACAATAACTTAAAGGACAATCCAATGTTCAGTGAGGAGCAGGTGCCAGTGAATACACACCATTCATGCTACCAACAGACAACATAGGGTCACCATCGAACAACATTTAGACCTTTCTGCATTCCGTTGCTCTATATGTCTTACTTCAATCTCACAATCCATCACTCATCACTACAATCTCTGGGAGGCACAGTTAAAATGAAAACAAGTTCTACATGATTCACTGCATCTTTATTCTTTAGAGACTCTGAGAAGCGTGTCTGTTGATAGGGTATCCCTCATAGAGGAGGACTTCAGTCCGAGGAGTGAGCTGTATATGAGCTACCTATAGAAAGGTCAGGCACAAGTCAGGCTTAATTGATATCAAGCTCTGTGTCTCATGCTGCTTAGCTTGGCAAAATAATTCGTCCCAATCTTGGCTGTGAATTGTGTTTAGAATATCAGTGTTTGTGTGTTAGCTCATTAGTTCATTTTTTGATGTTAAACTAATTATTGATCTTAGTTAAACTAATAAATTGTTGATCTGATAAAATTCTTCAGGAGTCATTGAAGTGAAACCGTCAGGTTGTTACAGCACCCCCTGCTGATAGAAGTGCACTAAAAGATAAATTCAGAATGAACAAACTGTACTTTAATTTACTTAGTGTCCATTTAGATTCCTAACACTGCATTGACGTGTATTTTTGTTATACAATATATGTGAAAGTAGTCCAATATCTCTTTGGACAAACGTTTGTGACAAATTATAGATATGTAAATTTTGTAATAAAAAAAAAACAAACAAAAATCAAGGATTTACGGAAATAAGCGTAAAACCTAGCATGACTCTAAGCAAGAATTATAATATAGCAGTAAATGCAAAGAAAAATAACACAGCTTTTTCTGCTAGAAAGAGATATCACTTTAAAGAGCTACATGGAGTCCAGTAGCTTAGAAAGAGTGAGGGGAGAGAAAAAGACAAGCTCATTTTATAAGAGCAGAGCTTACTTTCGTTCTCTTTATCCAGCCCATAGTTAAACTGGGTGTATCCTGGTATAAAAAGAATGGGGCACGTCTTCATTCTTTCACTATACTTTCCAGGTGAACGCTCCTGGTGAAATCTCTCCTGAGGTACGTTTCTATTAAACATTAATAATGTAAAACAATTTATTCATAAAAACAAGAAAAATTATGGTATCAGTAGGTTTAGAAATGCAGAGGTTATTGCAAAAAAAAATGATAAACTTCATTTAAGTGATATTTACAAAAATTTAAAAACTATTCCTTCAGGCATTGCAGTCATTCATTATATTTGAAATAGTCTGACATTTTCTTCTTTTTTTGTGATTAAGTACAACAATAACCAAAGATATTTACAATTCTTTGCTGGTTTATGTGTTTAATGCGATATAGAAATAAAATGATAAGATAGGGTAAACAAAAAGTATCACAAAGAGAATTCTCTGCATCCAGTACAGAGAACTTAAACAAGTCAGTGAACATCAATGTCTCTGAAAGTCCTAAAGTGTGCTCAGTTTGGAACACAGGAATGACATTGTACTGTAAGTAAATTAGGGTCCTGTTTTCTTTTTCCAGACTCAGAATGGACCAAAAACTTGCAGATTTAAGGTAAATGTATATTACTATATTTTATGGTTAGGTCTATCTTTAGTTCATCATCAATGTCCATGTGTTTGAACATTATATACAGTGGCGGAGCTAGATTTTTTTACTAGGGGGGGCCAGGGGGTGGGCAAAGCTATTTCATTGGGGCCAGTATATTGGCTAGTTTTGTTTTGGCCTAGAACTACCGTCATCTGACTATGTCTATCACCATGGAAACGCGTACTCACTCCCAACTTGTCATAGCAAAGATCCTTCATTTTACTATCACTGACCGCAGCTACTGCGTTCATTCTGAAATCATCTATAATAATATTCACACATCATGTACGTTATTTTCACAATTTCCCAGCATTAATTTTGGGGAGGCTTAGCCTCTCCAAGCCTCCATTACGCGCCGCCCATGATTATACACATTACTAAAGACTTTAGTACATTTACTCCTTAGGTGTACATTGACATTTACCTGTCTAAACAAAATTTTGCACAAACAAGGCTAAGAAAGATTTAACAGACCTTTCATGATTTTCCCCCTAATTTTTAATGCAGTTTTAGTACTTTCTACAGCAGGTATTGCAGTCATCATTTCATAAATGTAGAAATAACAAAACAAAAAAAACCCAGAGCTCTCTAAGATCACAAGGGAGAAACATTTAGCGGGACCAAGATTTATCCTTCACAGTTGAGTAGTAAGGGGAATGTATAAAAATATAATGAACAGGGGAGCCCCCGGGGATAGGCGGTTCTACGCGGGGGTCCCTTATGACCCCATCTGCACTGAACAGCCAAATATTTAAGTATAAATATTTTATTGCGACATGCACTGGCTCGAAGAACGAAATTAACGCTACATGTGTTTTAGATGGACTACTTAAAGAATGGAACTAACGCTATGTGTGTTCGAGATGGACTACTTAAAGCGCTACACACGCGCGCTGACACACACGCACAATTATTTGTGTCCCCCTAAAAACACACTGCCCCCCTGGTACTTTTGGTATAGAAACGCCAACGCCCCCGGGACCAGAACTGGGAACCACAGAACTTGCTCCAAACTGCTGTTTGTCCAAACCAGTGTGCGAATTACGGTCTCACCGGGGCAGCCGGGAAAAGTTTAAATGCTGGTTCGTTACACATGGTTGATGCCATTTATAGGTGTGTACAATATTTACATGAAATGCCCCGATATATCAGATTAATCCATTTCATTTGAATAGATTTCATTTTAATTAAATCAACTTAAAATTTGACTTCTCAACTCCAACATGTCAGAAACAATGCCTTGTGAACATATATTTCTAACTAAGCGAGCTCGTGTGTGTGTGTGTGGTTGTGGGGGGGGGGGGTACTGGGTGGGGCTATTGTTTGAAATATTATTTTATTTATTTATTTATTTATTTTTTCTTATATCACACCTGTGAGAAAGCACATGCCCAAAAATGGCTTTTATTTGGTCCTTATAACAATATTTTAGAGCTCCCTCAAAATTTCACAAATCATGTTTCCACGGAAGAATATGTCACCACTAGAGGAGCTATTGCCCTTTTGACAAAACACTAAACAAAACTATTTATAATCAATTTATTTTAAGACTGGAGAATGAGCAGTGCAACATGGAGATTATGGACTTAAGGTGAGATTTATTTTAATTCTTCTATCATTGCACAGTGAAATTAAGCATTAAATGCAGTCTTTTCAACTTCTCTGCAGAAAAGAGAATGGAACCCTCAAATCAAAAAACAGGGTATTAAGGTGAGAAACCACTTAATTCCATGTTACAACCCAGTTTTGGTAATCTGGCATATAAATGCTTTCTGATAGTTTTTGAATGACATACTCTGTCGCTATAAACTAAGACAAGTAGAAACCTTGTTTAAAAAGACAGTCAGGCAGACTGTAGCCTATTTCAGTTTCTGAGGTACTTACATGCTGCATAAGTTTAGTACTTTTCTGATTTCTTAAATTCAGAACGAACTGTTTCCTTATAAATAAAGACTATCAATGTTGACACACATTTCTGACAGCAATTCACTTTAGAGCCTAACAACATTTTTACTAACTTACTACCACTTGAGGGCACATTCAATCACGAGAAATCTTTTAATTGGAGCTGCAATCTTATTTTAACGATAATAATTAACAGAACTATTCTGTTCATTTCACATTTAGACTTGAGAATGAGAAATACAGTAAAGAAATTGACGAATTAAGGTAAGTAAATGCTACAACTAAAATGTCCACGGGTCATTTTTTCTTCTGAAAACTAAACAGATTTTTTAATTTCACACTCAGACAGGAGAACGAAAACCTCAAATCAGAAATCAGCAAATTAAGGTAAGACGTTACTCAGTTCCCAGTGAGGAAACCCAACATGGTTGTGTTCTCTGTGTCATGGTCCACTAGATGCTGTTTCAGAAAGGGCTTGCCACATGTGATGAGTAGTCTGTATGTTGAAATCAGGTTCACTGAGATGTTCTGAGTAGTCAATATGAAGGCAGGGCTCATCATGGCTCATAAACACAGTCTAGCACATTTAATACTTGGATGGAATTTAGGGAGAACTGACCTGAGAACATACAGTTCCTATAGGTCAGAATTTCGGAGCTCACTGTCTGCTCTGTAGTTCTGCCAGTGCTTTGTGGTTCAGATGTGGTTCAGTCCATTGTCAATTAAGCAAACACTAGTAAGTAGGATGAACAGAATAGCTGTCTAGTTAGCATTAACATTTAAAAATGCCCGGACCCTTGCATCCAGAAAATTGTCCCTGAGCCGCATTTTTGTAAAAGTAAGAATAATTGTCTCTAGACTCCTGTTTGGTAGTCTGCTTGAGTGCAGTTTAATGTCCAGGGAGCAGATATTTATGCGAAGGATAAACAGAACAGATGACTAATTAGCATTACCTATTAGTTTGGTTATGACAAGCTAGGAAGAAAGGGCAGAGTTTAGGGGTTTCATGCACAAGAGAAACCTGAGACACAAACATCCACAAACCCACTGTCGATAGTCCAGAGCTGAGGTGTGACAGTAATGGGATGAAAGCACCAGCAGTCAATTTACTTCATAATCCCCAGCTCTACAGCCTTCATCTAATAGGAAAAGTCAATTAACGAAAGACTGACTGAACAATTAGGTTTTTCAGGATAAACATAATCATTTTGAAGTAGTTCGAACTAGAAGCGGCTTTCTGAATTTTTTATCCTCATAAGGATCAGATCAGAATAAGCATAGTTGTGGAAAGATGAGAAAACTTCATCAGTAATTCTTATTTTAAATGTAACCTTCAGTGTTCCAGTAGACAACCCAATGCATTTTTCACTTTCAACAACAACAAATACAGTGTGTATCTGTAAGGCCTTCCAGTGAGTATGAGCATGGTCGCAGATGGAAAACGGGACTGGCATGTGTACTCCCTCAGACCTTGATCCGTCCCCCCCTGAGGCATAGATGATTTTAATGTTAATATTTTTTTCTTGTCACCTTGGTGAGCAAAGCAAGCGCTTGTTGATGAAACGTTAACATGTAGATATACACGCTTAAGGTAATGAATTTGGGGTTTTGATGCTAATCAAGCTGAACTCAAAATAGTTATTTTGGCTTTTCTTTCAATTTGACAGGTCAGAACAACAAGAGAGTCAAAACGAATTGCCCAATGAAGAAGAAAGGTATGGTGTATTATCCTGTTAACTCTATCTGAATTTGAATTAACTGATGTGAATCCTGCATACCTCTTTCATTCAAATGTTTTTCCATTGTTTAAAGAATGGAAAAACTAACAGATGGTGATTCCGAAAATGATGACAACCTCAGTGAATCTGAAGAAAAACCTGCCTGCGAGACACGCAAGGCCTGGGTAAAACTTCCATACCAAATCAACTTTGCAGAACACCACAAACAGCAACCACAGCAAATGAATGTGGGTAAATCCAGTGACACCAGGAAGCATGCAGAGGATGTAATGGTATGACTGTCATCTTGTTTTGGTAACAGATTTATACAACACTGTCTTTAGTTAATCCATTCTCAGCTGTTTGGATTATGTGTAACAGAACTACTCAAAATTTCCTTGCCCTAAAGTTTATTTGTATTGATGATAATGATGATAAATTATATAATGTACACAATCTGGATAAGCTTAAACAGCTAGAATTGTTGCAGTGTTTTCATTACGCGTTTCCAAAGATGATCTGTAACAGCACATCCTGTGCCAGTAACAGCTGATGATCTGCAAAATATAAAACTGGATGCCAAATGGCACTACTGGAACTTTCAGTGGGACCATATTCTACAATCAGTTGAGACGAAAATATGTTTTTGGTAACAAACACCAGCATTGGGTTGGATAGAAATGTAGCTAGGTAAGTCACCTCCCAAGAATAGTGGCCCTGGACAACTTGTTTGGTTGAAATGTATCATGGACTTAATCAAGTACCAGCACATACTATATCAAAATTTGACCGTCTCAAAAAGGACATTTAAACTAGGCAATGCTTGTACATTCCAGCAAGACAATGAGCCAAAGCACACCTCAGAAAATTCAAAAGAATGCTTAATACAACAAAGAATCAAGATTTTGGTCCCACAAATCCTCTGACAAAAACTATTATAAGAGGTTTCAATGTAGTTCTCTTTTCAAATAGAATGTGCAAGTGTAACATTCAGTGATGCCCTACTGTCTAGAGTTTTGAGAGAACTTTGGTCTTACAATGAGATTTACTTTTTTCCTTAGAGAAATATGTACATTTTTTGTAAATATGTTGAATTAACGATAAAATAAAATCCAGTCTGATTTGCTTATGTTTATCAAGCATGCCAATAGTTGGCATATTAGTGATGGTATCCAAGTAGATCTTGGGAAAAAATGCATTTCATTCATGCATCATCCTAATATACCACAGCAAGACTGGAAAAGTCCTGTAAGTTTAGATTAGATGGGAAAGTTGTCATCGCCATCATGAATTGAGGAACCATAGCTTCCGAACACTCAGTCACTGGTCCACCATGTGTCCCAGATGTTGTGATGACTTGTCATGTATTATTTTCCGATCCTCTTATTTTTCTAGGTGCCAAGAATACCAAACACTTCCCTAACAGCAAGGAAATTAAATCCCCGGGCACAATCTAAAGGTAAGTCTGCGCTTTTATGGTAAACCTCAGTGTTTCTAGTCTAGTAATGGTATTGGGTTTTTTTTCCTTACAACCAAATATATTGTGCCTTAGACTTCACTGATGAAAGTGTTTTTTAAATGCATTTCCTTAATCTATTTGCAGAATCATTAGTTTCTATTGGTATAGATTTTGGCACAGCATTCACTGGATACAGTTTTGGACTTAAAGGAGCAAAACAGATTCGACAGCCAAAATGGGGTGAGGAGTACGGTTTTAACACCCCAAAAACGCCAACATGCATTTTGTTTGATGAAGATAAAAAATTTCTTAAGTTTGGCTATGATGCCATTATGACCTACACCAGACAAACACGGAAAAATGAGGCGAAGAAGCAGTACCTCTTTGATAACTTCAAAATGGAGCTCTATGGAAAGGTATGATTATGGTTGCAAAAAATGATTACACATTTTAAAAACACAGATCAACATAATGTGAATAGCTTCATTTGTATAGAAAAAAAAATTAATAGTAACATGAATGATAATGTTTAAATTTTGAGCATTTGATCACATCCGAGAAACAAGTGCAAAAAAATAGGACATTGTCGTCATATAGCAAAATATGAATAATATGAAGTTCCCCCCATTACTTTTGATGTTGAGCTAGTGTCATGATATGTCCCTGTAGTTAATATAATTTGAAAAATGTGTAATTTAAAAAACTTTTTTAATGCGGTCAGGTTAAAATGAACTTAAAGTTAAACAAAACTGAATTTTTAAAGTTTAGTTCTTAGAAACAAACAGGAAAAAACAACATCTTTGATTCCGGGAGAACTTATAAGATAGTCTCCGCCCACAAGTGGGTGGGGAAAACATGCAGGGGATGAACTCCGGTAAGCGGCTGAGCAGCAGCGCATCAAAAGATAGAGCAGCAAATGGCAAAAGTGTAGGCGAAAAACACCGGTTCTACATTGTTTTACACCATTTTAATATATTTATTGAAATCAGTGTTTACTGGTTCCCTCTGGGTTCTAAATGGTAAGCACCGGTTTTAGATTATTTTACTCGAATCATATTTGACTGAATTCAGGGTTCAGTCTGTTTAGTACACTGTAGTACATTGTTAGTAAACTGTTTATTTAGTACACTGTACATATTTCAGAGAAATAGCTGAAAATTTGTTCTCCTCACCTCAGTCTCACAAGCCATAATTTTGTATTCAGGTGTTGCACAGAGACTCGATGATGACTGCTCAAAGTGGGAAAAAAATGAAAGCCATAAAAGTGTTTTCGGAGAGCCTGAGGTTCATGAAAGATCATGCCCTGGACATGATTGGCAAACACACAACTGGAAAGAAGTACTCAGCCTCTGATGCCACGTGGGTTTTGACAGTTCCAGCCATTTGGAGCGTTGCAGCGAAACAATTCATGAGAGAGGCAGCTACAGAGGTGAGTGACATGCACTTACACACTCCAAATGAATTATTAAGCTTAAATGACTATAATTCTGCAGAAATGTTTGAAACATTACCCTAGAAAATGAAAAGTGTTGTGTAAATGCTGGTGTTTAGGCTGGTCTGGTGACAGAGTCTACACCTGAAAGACTGATCATAGCTCTGGAACCAGAAGCTGCATCTGTGTGGTGTAAACAGCTTCCATATGAAGGCTTCATGGAAGGAGATCTTCAAGAAGCAGAGGCATTAGAACAGACCTCAGGAACAAAGTACATGGTGGTAGACTGTGGAGGTACAAAGATGTTCATTTTGCTTTTCAAAAACATTTTACTGTAATTTTTATCACTGATGGACTCCTGATAGACTGAGGGAGATGGGCATGTGTTCTTTAAATTAAGCACAAATTTCTCGCACAAGAAAGTAGTTTGTAGTTGTTACTGAGCTGTGAGAAGTGAGGAACTGTAAGCAGTTGTGGGATAACATGTTTGTGAATAAAATAATTTATTCTTTTTAGAATACATTGCAATTTTAAGGGATGAGCATATTTCCAACAGCTCTAACTTTTAATGTACTCAAACATGGGCGGCGTTATACTGCAGTTAAAAAAATAATTAAGCTCTTCAGTGAAAACTGCTTTCATTTGTGTAGCTCATTAATCTCATACAGAGATAATAAATTGGGCTTTAGAGAGATAAAATAAGCATTAAATCACAAATAAACTGTAAAGCTAGCAATATGAGACACAGAAAAGATAGTATTTAAGAAGAAATAAAATAAGACAAACAAAGGTAAATAAAGCAATTTAAAAGACTAAAAGTTAAAAAGTTATTGTCTAAGTATTACTGGTTGACTGAAAGCAGCAGAAAACAAATCAGTTTTAAACCTCTTTTCAAACCTATCATAAGTGTGGGTAGACCTGACCTCTATGGAGAGCAGGTTCAAATTGGCAGCGTTAAAACTAAATGCCATTTCACCCTGTTTGGTTTCAGATTTGGGATCCATTAGCTGACCATCTCCAGGCAACAGGGAATTACGTTAGAAAATAAAACAATATACCTGACTGAAGGCCAGTGTAAGGTTTTTAACGTTGGAGTAATATGTTTTTACAGATGGATTTTGTTAGAATTCCAGCAGCAGCACTTTGAATAAGCTGTGCCTGTCTAATGGTCATACAGTAGATGCTAATGACCTAGCGACCAGTGCCAGACAAAAAGGCATGGCTGGGTTTCTAAGGCTTGTGTTGCTCCAGTATGATAGTTTCTGAATGTGGTCTTTAACTTTTTGTTGTCTCTGTTTAGGTGGAACAATTGACATCACAGTGCATGAGGTGGCAGAGGAAGGTCGTCTAAAAGAGCTGCACAGGGTATCGGGAAATAGCCTCGGTGGCCAGATGGTGGACAAGAACTTCAGGTCATACCTCAGAGAGACCTTCTCTGAAGAATTATTTGACCAGTTTGAGGAAAAGCATCCCAGTGAGCTGAAGAAATTAATGTATGAGTTTTCGATCTGTAAACGTTACGAGGGAGAAGTGTTGATAAATTGTCCTTATAATTTACAAGAGCTAGCAAGGAAGGTGCAAGACATGGAAGATTACTTTGCAGGAAACGATGATGCCGACTGGGATAGTGGTGCAATTCTACTGTCAGGGGAAAAGCTTAGATCCCTTCATGATGACAGTGTCAGAGGCATAGAAAGGCTGATGGAAGAAATATTGGAGAAATGCAACCAGAACATCACGTACATCTTCTTAGTTGGAGGTTTTGCCCTGAGTCCTTATGTGAATAGTTTTGTCAAGGAGAAGTTTGGGTCAAAGTATAAGATGCTCTGCCCTGTGGATGCTGATTTGGCTGTTGTGAAAGGAGCTGTGACATTTGGCCTGAATCCAAATGTACTTCAATCACGGATCTGAGTACTATGATGGTTGCAGCCACTGTCTAATAAAAATGGGAAACATGTTTTTTTCTGAACAAAGGTATGGTATATAGATTTACTCCAGTGGATTCAGCGTTGTTTGTGTGAAAATTAGGAACTAAAGTGGCTAAAAGCAATTCCATGGATGTTTATAAACTTGTGTCTATTTTTTGAGATCATTAGGACCTATATCTAAATACATTTTTAAACGTGTTTGTTCTGTATTTATGTTTTTTATGAGGTCTTGTGACATGTAGGGATTTATTTTGTACCAAAAATTAAAATGTGGTCTTGTGTTAACATGTACTTTTCTATTTTCTGTTCTGTCATTGTCAGTACAAGCTCTATAACAGGCTAAGGAAAAAACTAAAACAAACTAACAATAAATATTCCTGGAAAAAATACAGCTTCATCTCAATCCTTGCTGGGGACCATGAACCAATTTCTAGCAAAGTACAACCAGTTGGAGGCGAAGCAGACAGTCAGAATCAGCTCTTTGAGAGGCTCGAGGCGAAAGAGACCAGGCTGACCTTGAAGCGTTCCATTTACATTATCTGCCGCCGGGAGGTTAAATCGGACATATTATGCAAAACTCACTTTAGTTATAACAGGCCTATGGGCTACAAACATGTTCATAAAGTTCTTTGCACAAAATCACTCTTACATAAAGGGTCTCATCAGCTTTATTCCTGACAGTTTTAGTCCCTTTTAAAAGGTGTCGTTAATGGCTCTGTCACTTTTATGCAAATAAGCTGTTGCTGGTCACGCCCCTCCCATCCCACGTTTAAGCTGCATGTTTACATGCTGGATTTTAGAAATAAAAATAGAGGAAAGAAAGAGTGAGAGGTACACTAGATGGACAAAAGTATTGGGACATTAAAACACATGAAAAGACAGGAAACAGGTGCTATCCAGCCCTGCATGCTGGACCCGATTCGGACCCAGAGCAAGATGAACACACACTTTATGGTAGCTTGCCTTTTATGAGGAGTAGTTCAATGCAAACTCCATTATTCTGATGTCAGGACAGGGGAGCCTCCAAATGGTTCAATTAGAAATGGACTGAACCTGTCAAGAATAGAGCTGGGGAGATTTCTTTATGTGAGACTGATTTTGTGCAAAGATCTTCATGTACATGCTTTGTATAGTCCATAGACCTATTGTAATTTGTTTTTAAATAGTTTTGCCTAAAATGTCCTCTTTAAGTGCTAGACTGATAAAATGATAAAACTGCAAGAAAAATTAGATAGACAAATAAATAAAACAGGAAACATGATAACAAATATACATTTACTCAATACACACAACTTGTTCTGAATGACGTTAGCTAACACAACAAATTTCACTTTTTAAATGTATTAAATGTATTTTTTGTACATGTTTACTGAAATTATGGATCAAGATGTGTGTTTTAAATCCACAATCATTTAAATCCAGAAACATATTATGCATTATTCATGAATAAATATTTATTTAGATATATGCAGACCACTAACATCTCAAGTATATTTAAATGACTCCAATTCAATTAATTATAGTGCAGTATATACCGGGATAATATCTATATTTTACATTCTAGCGCTGTACAGATACAGGTTTATTGTTACTTATTGTTACTTATTTTCTTATTAATTAAAAAAGAAATGAAAGTGGTTTGGAAGCATATTTGGGGCACATTTAGGGATGGCACAATAAACCCTTTTATTAAACACATCAAAACAATAACATTTTTCACTATATGTGGGTGCCTATGGAACATAACCCCTGCAAAACGATTCTGTGGGGGTCGACTGTATATATATCGACCCTGTCTGGTGGAAACCTTGTAATGTTTGGTCTTTGTTGTTTTAAGTAATAATTAATTATTTGTTGTATTTAAGTATTAATTCATTTTGATTATGCAATTTCCTGACAAAAAGTTTCGGCCCTTTGTTTTCTTTTTAAAAATCTTTCAAAAACTAGTTTCTTTGCACAATGCACTTGTTAGTAAACGGTTAAATTCTCTTTTCTCTATAGGCCAAGAAACTTTTAACAGATTAACACTGAAACTAAACCATTATCTGACATCTTTATGGCCACACCTATGTCAAAATTGTGTCATTCATTTGTTCCATGGAGTGCAATAACCCATCATACTCACGTATGGATACTAAGAAAATTATATAAAATTGCTCAATTGGTCAAAAATTGATAAATGATATAATCTGGTAGAAACTCTGAAACTACAATCCTCAAGTGTTCATAAACTGTATGATTTAACAGTGTAAACACCACAAGTTGTTTAAGTGCATCATGATTTATATTCTCAAGCAAAAACAAAAAAAAAATCTCTGGAACTATAGATTCTTTACACAAACAGAGATAGACGAGTAAACCCAACTGTAAAACTGCAAACTAAACACAAAACCCCTAAATACACCCAAAACCCATAACAAATGAACAAATAAATATTTACCACCAACTAAACACAGTTGTGAGTAATGTCTATACCCAAAGTATCTATAAACGATTTCCTTCGGGGTAAATAAAGTTTTCTGATACTAATTCAAAGTGCACACTGTCAAGTTGTGGTTCAAAGTTGGTGATTTTTCTTTGAACTTAATAACTGTGTGCGAAACATCATTCATTACTTTTCTGTGATCACGTAATCCTTACTAGGGTTGCAGTGTGAAGAAAAATGAAATTATCAAAAAACCGACATACACATTCTCCCCAGCCATGCTGACCGAATGGTGTGGAAGGCATTGGAGAAATCAAAGGACACGATCCACTGGGATTCTTCTGGATTGTCTTGGGGCTGCAGGCATGGTACAGCAGGTAGATGATGACTTTATCCTCACAAGTCATTTTTTGTACATACATATCTTCACAAGACAATGTTCAGATCAACTTTGGACACATTCTGCTGGCTGTACTGATGGCTTTCTGATTCCCTTGTGTTGATGGAACTATGGCAGAAATCTGTCTTCAGACTCTTGCCTGGACACTTTTGGGTGGTTGGCCAACCTAACTAGTGAATGTCAGCTGTACTTAGTTCACTGGTTCCCTCACCACTCTCATTAATATTTTAGGGTCATTGTTGTGCTGAGAACTGTCCACTGTGCAAATAGGAGAGCTAAATACAAATATTACCCAAATTACTGTGAAGCAGTAAACGTGCTATGGTCTGTAACTGTACACCTGAACAGTGAAGCTTTAAAGTAATTATGATAAGGTTGCCAGTGAGTGTAGCTACAAGGTTTATAAGGTTTTTTTTAATAAACTGAAAACAGACACTCGCAATTCTACAGGCTATTTTTAAAACGTTTTTAAAATGTTAAACTGAGGCAGTACCTTTGATTTTAACCATTTTGGAAAATCCACATTTTAGACATGGAGCATTGTCAGTAACATCTTACTGCATTTATTTCTGCAGTATTGTTAATGAAGAAACCACCACACAAACCCTAAAATCTAAAAGTTTCGTTTTTATTGTTTATTGTTGAGATCAGAAAGAATATCAGTGTATAATAGTCCATAATATTGAAGAATGGTTGAGTGATTAGTTGTCAATAGATATAACACACTACATTACAATAAGAATGAATCAGGAAAAATATTATTAACCAAGAATTAGAATAAGTTGCAGATTATATATCCATCATACATACAGTAGCGAAATCTACGGTGGCCGAGAGAGCTCAACGCGCTGTAACTTCAAAAAACACATGCAAACAAAAAAAACCCACAACAAATTAAGAAAACGTCTCCATCAGTTTGACAACACAGGCGCTGCAAATACGGAAACACACTGCAAATTCTCACAACAAAATCAAACACAGAAATGCTCTGCAAACACACAAATACACGCAGAAAATACAGAACACGCAGCAAACACAGGAACATGCAGCAAACACAAAAGAGCAATGCAAATAGATGAATGCGCTGCAAATAGTAGGGACCACCGAAATGTTTTAGGGGGACCTCAAAAAGTGACAAACCCATCTGGGACCTTTTTGGTCAGAGCAAAGGTGTTGTTTGTGAATTAAAAGGTGAGGTTTTTTTTGTTTCTTGTAACATCCTGATCATACCATTAATTGGTCTATTGGACATTATTAGACTAATCTGACGAATTACACACTTAATTGTGAAACATTATTTTAATGCTATGTTAGCTAGAGTTACTCTGAGAAAATCTGTAAGCAGCAAGTTAAACTACCCCCTTTTTAGTTTTATTTTTTGCTTACATCTGCATTTTTTCCTCTGCTGTGAAACTGCTGTGAAAATGTATGTACCAGGTCCCAGAGAGGTTCGTCACTTTTTGAGGTCCGCCTGAAAAATTTCCGTTGTGGTCCCAGCTATTTGAAGCACATTTGTTTATTTGCAGCGTGTTTGTGTGTTTGTTGCGCGTTCGTGTGTTTGCAGGCCGTTTCTGTGTTTGCAGCGCGTTCATGTGTTTGCTGCGTGTGTGTTCGTGTGTTTGGTTGTGTTGTGAGAATTTGCAGTGCGTTTCCGTATTTGCAGTGCCTGTGTTGTCAAATTGATGGAGACGTTTTCTTAATTTGTTGCATTTATTTCTGTTTGCATGTGTTTTCTGAAGTTGCAGCACATTGAGTTCTCTCGGCCGCTGTAGACATCAGAAAGAATAACTGATTAAGATGTAATCTCTACATGCACTAATAAACTAATAATCAAATCATTAATTCATTTACTGATATAGTTTCCCACTTTCATTAGTATATCTGCTGCAGTGTTCACTGCCTTTCTGGCATCTTCAGACTTGAACTGTTCATGTGGAATGCAGGGCGATGGATGGTAGTTTGGGTACTGAGTTTTCTTGGCATCGACACCAAGTGTTCTGAGTTGGGATACAGCAGTGGGTAAGTTACCAAGGTGGGTACTGTAGCCAGAAATCCGTTGAGCATGGCTTGTAATGGAGAAACTCCCAGGATGGTGTCCATTTTTCCTGTATTCTGTGGCTATCAGGGCTTTCTCTACTGCCTGATGCACTTTAAACAGGCACCACTCTGGATTGTCTTCAGTTTCTCTCTGAGCAGCAGTGAGGTCACACTGTGCTTGCCTATACCAACGCTTAGCTTCCTCTCTTTCTGGCTTTGGTGTTTCTCTGTAGTATGACCAAAAGTTATATTGCTGACTAGACCTGTTTCGATAGAAACGTTCTCTTCCTGCCCTGTGACGCCGGGCCTCATCGTTCCATCTAGGCCAATAATGTCTGAAGTCATTCCAATTGGACGATTTATTGTGTGCAGTCTTTCCTTGTTGCAGCTCCTCCATTTTGCTCTTTAGATATTTGAAAGCTTCATTGGCAAGGCCTTGGTTGTCCAAGTTCTTGTCTGGATGCCACCTTAGGTAAAGGCGCCTTAAAGCCTTATGTCTCTCTTCAGATGGCATGTTCCAGATTTCTTTCAGACACTGGTCAATCTCCCTTTTAACCTCCTCCAAAGTCTCTGGCATGGGTGCCTTTTGTGAGGATACAAACTCTGGCAAAATGTCGATTTTGGTGCAGGTGGCACCTGTCATTGGAACTGACCTTTTTTCTCTCTTAAACTGATAAAGGTCAAAGGAACTTACTTCAATGAACTCACAACTGCTAATCTGGATTTTATATCTTGCAGGATTGCCTCTTGTCCCTCCTGATAACTCATCCAGACATTCAACAATGATGGCAAAAACATATTCACTTTTCAATTCATCCTTTCTGAAGCCAACATACTCATCTTTCTCAAAAGTGTTAAGAGGGTTCATGTCAAGGGAGTCGTGCCATTCTTCTGGGATACGACTCCCAGGCTGTGGACGAACACTAAATCCTTCTTCTTCACTCACATTATTATGGATTCCATGTTGTTCCAATGTTCTTTCAACATCATTCATGGTTTCACACAACAAAAGCTGCCCGAGAACTGGTAGAGTCAGGGGGTTCAGGGTGTTGTTAAGGAGATTTAGGATTTCTTTTGTGAGATACATGTTGACTTCATTCATTTCTTTGAGAGCCATACTATCATTGTGTTTTAAAAAGAAGATACACCCACCTTGCTGCTTTTTCACATAAACCTGTGTTTCTGCCTGGGTACCTTCCAGTGGCTCATGGTGTAAAGAAAGTTCAGTTTGGAGAGTTTTGCAACAGATTATTTGAATTTGACCAAATATGCTCTCACACATGGATGCGGCATCACTTTGGGAAATAGCACCATTGCTCTGTTCTCTGATCAAACAAATTAGACCATGGTGAAACACACGGGATGACAAGTGTTTTTCAAACCAACCACTAAATTCACATTCATTTCCACAATCGCAATGTTCTGCACAAGCACCGACCAAGTTCTCAGAAGTTACTTGCGAGAGGAAATGAGGTCGGATTTTCTGAGGAAGCAACTGCAATAGTTTTAAATGTTCATAATGGTCATGTCCCAGGTGACAATGATTAAGTTTCTCAAGCAGGTTCAACTTTGTTTTCAGTGAATCCTCCAGTCTTTTAGTCTGAAAGGCAGTGTCATTGAAATATAAAGTGCTGGACTCATAGAGTTTCCCATCTGTTGATGGAAGATAAAGTTTTTTGTTGTGGAAGGAATTTCCTTCTGGTTCATCTTTCATCAGAATGAAAAGCTGCTCCACAGCCCGCTGCACTGTTGCCTGCTGGTTTGGCTGAAGTGTTTTCTTTTCATGACACTCTGCATAGATTTCCTGGACCAAAGTACACAAATGTGAAATTGTAGGCATTTCTTCAACCCCAATCTTCTTGAAGAATTCTGCATACATTGCATGGTTTGCTTGAATAGGGTATAAGTATGGCCGAAAGTCCTTAGGATTTGGAAGTGAAAGAACAACTTGACTGGCTTTCACAAGGTTGGTGTTTTTTTCAGTGAGAATGAGTGGTAGGTCATTCAAAACAGAAGCATCAAAACTCACAGACTGTAGGTATGCATAAGAGGTGCTCAACACTTCAGCTCTTGTTTGTACTAAAGCTTCAGTGGTGCATGGAGATCTGCAGATGTTTTTCAGGTTTTGCATGACTTGTTCTGAAGGCGGTTTATCAAAAGCTCCCCCACACGTCAAGGCATTTAGGTGTGCAATTGAGAAGTCTCTTGAGGGCAGTATAGGCATAGTGGTCCATATGAGCTTTTGGTCACCAGGGTCTTTTTCCAACATTGATCCTTTAATGGCAACAACATCTCTTTCTTGAGCAAAAGCTTTGTGGTAAAAACAAAGTTTCAACTCTGTCTCCACAGGGAGTACAAATTTTATGGTTGCTATTCTATTCAGCAGTTTTGATTTTTTCCCAGTACACTTCTCCAAAACAATTTTGAACAATGTTGATGATCTATGTTTAAGAACATCTAGCTCAGTGCTACCTCTAGCATCAGTTTCAATTTGAAGAGCAAATGCAATTATCTCTTCCTCTGTTACTTCATGTTTCAGTCCAATTTCTTTTAGAAGGCTTTTTGCTCCACTTGCATTTTGGAACTTTTTCCAAAATGCCTTTGGCACAAACTGTTTTTCAGGTAACATAACCTTGTAAAGGTTCACACTGTCATCATAGAAATATGAGGCCATCTGAAGACAGTCATGGATGTCCCGAATACATCGGACACCCCTCAAACTTGAAGCAATTCTGACTTGATAATCTTTATACTCAGATTTTGGTCTCAGCTCCACTAGCAGTCTGAGTAAATCAATTAGCTTGGTCTCTTTGAACTCTTCTACAAAAGGAAGCATGAATTTCATACAGTACTGCAAATCACCAAAAATTTGAATGTTGAGACTTTCTGACAAACCTCTGTTTACAAGGCTGTCCTTCAGGAAAATACTGTTCCTGTCATCAAACATGTACAAGTCAGGAAATTGTTCTTGAAACTCAGTTCTGAGAATGAATACATTTTTTTGTGAGTCAATTGGTCTTCGTTTTCCAAATATTGTCTCAAATAAGGGCAATGATTTGAGCATCCTTTCATATTCATTTGTCCGTTTGGAGGACCTGATGCCAAATTGTAGGAAGCGTTGGATTTCGTCTGCATCATTTGCAGGAAGCACCTCAAAGTGTGAATGAGGAACCTGATTCAGCTGCTCCAAAACACCAAAGTGGTCTTGAATGTTCAAGAGTTCTTGTTTCAAAGATTGGCGAAGAAACAGTGAAAAACTACGGAAAAAATCCCTGTCTAATGACACGAGTCCAAGTTTTAAAAGAATAGATGAAATTTGTCCTCCATCATTAGGAACAACACTACAAAGGCTGCGTACTGATTGTAGGTAATGTGCACCCTTTTGACTTGGACGAATTACAGGCAAAATAGGACTGTCAAAGTGTTTTTTGATTTCATCAAAGGTGTGATTTTTTGCATCAGGCAGGGAATAGGTTCTGTTTTGATCATCAAAAAATGTCCAAATTTCTTTCAACCACGTCATCATTTCTATGTCTGCTGTATACAGCCCGTTTCTATCTTGAGGCAACGCTTCCATGATCCTTTGCTGAAGTACCGGTTTCAAGAATTTTGCAGCAACTGGGATGGTTAATTTCGCAATGTATTTTCCTTTTTCAAGGGTTTGGATATGTTCATTATTAACACTATATTCTGCAAACTCTGACTCATATCCCTGAAAAATATTGGTAAACTTTGTGATTAGCTTTGGAGAGTCAGACCTGAACTTTCTCAACACCTGATCATGAGTGAGGAGGAGAGGTAGCCCGTTAAGGTCAGCTGAGACAGATGTGTCATTTGATAGGCAAAATTTCAGGAGCTTTGTGCAACTTGGTGCATCTTTAATCAAAGTCTGACTGACAGGTAATGGTAAATCATCAGCAGTTTGTGAGGGGTCATTCAGAGTTATCTTCTTCAAATAATTCATCACTGATGAAGGACTGACTTCACAAACTTCCACAACTGCATTTTTAAAACCATCCATAACTTGTTTCTGTTTCCCAAATTGTGGTACCAATTTCATTCCAGTGTGCTCCAAAATCTGAATCATTTCTTCACGAAGATAGTGTTCCTCCATGAAATGAGGCATATTTGTTGTGTCTGGGGTTGAGACACTGGACCAGTTAACAATGTACTTTGGAACTGAGGAATGTGAACGTTCATCAGCCACACATTGTAGAGTAGGTATCACAAGAAGATTTTGTTGATTGATAGATCTGTAGACTTCATTGATCATCTCATGCCAATCATTGGCAATGTCTTTTGAGACAAACGGAAAGAACCTGAAACAAGAACCCAAACTGGATTTGAGCTCCATTAAACTACAGGGTTTGTCTTTCTCAAATGTTAAGCAGAAATGGTTGAGGAGGTTAGCATATACAGGTGCAGTCATCTTTATTTTTAGTGACTGGTTCCATTTAGTCTTCAAACTCTCAGCATCTTCTTTCCACAGATCTCTCCTAGAATAATCAAGTTCAAAGTTGCCATTCACATGTACAGGAAGACCGGTTTTGCCTGGCAGAGGTAGAGAGCAAAAAGCACTTCCAGTAAATTCAGTTTCTGTCGGTTTTCTGGAAACACAAGCTGCCAGGGCCACCTGAGGTACTTTGAGGTTGGAGTGACCTATATCCTGCTCAGTTCTTTCTGAAAAAAGTCCAAAACGTTCTGCAATTACCCACTGGCTGCTCCTGGTTCCAGCTGAAATTGTTATGTCATAAATAGTTTGACATGGATTTGCCTGCTTAGATTTCAGAGAATTATGGACATGGTCCTGAAACCTCTCCCATTCCTCAAGGGTTCTCTCATGGACTTTTTTCTCAATTAGGAAAACTTTGTCTTCTTTTCCATTTTTGTTGATTACATGGAACTGTATTTTTGTGATGCATTTCAAGAAAAGAATCAGTCCCTCAGGGTCTGTCTTCAAAGTGGACAAAAGTTCTTTAATATCATGATCTGTAACGACATATCGTGATATCTCAGATGTCTTCGCCATTTCCTTTGTCCTGAGTGGAAGTCTGAACATTGTTCCAGAATGAAGATCAAATTTTTGGGGAAGGAAGGTATGGTAAACATCCTTGAAAGAGTCTTTGAAATTTTCATCCATTAAGTACATGCAGCCTGGAGACTCCTTTGTAGCACCTTCTACATATTTCAAATTTGGGTCAGATATACAGAATTTTTCATCCCCACTTAATATAGAGGGGCAGTCAGTCAGCTGGTATACCGAATTAAAACCCAAACCATATTTTCCAGTTCTGCCCAAAGTGCCATGCTTTCCTCCTTCCCCTAACTGCTGAATTCCTTTCAGGTCTTCATCAGTAAAGGTCTTGTTATTGTACACACAGAGTGCTGGGCCTTGAAGCATCTCCCATTTCTTTCCAAAGATTTTTTGAGTCTTATGATCTCTTTTGTCCCATACAAAGTGGATTTCAGTTGCCTTTGCATCATCAGCATTCTGGATGAGTTCTTTCAGTATATCTTTCTTGGATGGATATGCGTCTATTATGTTTTTAATTCGAATTGTTAGTTTCTCATGTTGTCCAAACTCCTGAGCAAAAGGAGAAAATCCACAAACTAAATGATTATTTAGTGTATAATGTCTTGTTGTTACAACATGAAAGCGACGTGCCACATGTCGAGGTATTAGGTTATGGCAAAGTTTAACCCCTGCTTGCACTGGCATCCATGGACTGTCATTAAAGTTGAGCTTACTTGAACAAGTCAACACACCTTTTTCATCAGGTAGCAGGCAGTCTTTCATTGCAATGCCACCTGCATACAGGCCTTTTATAACAATGGAAAGACAACTGTGAAGTTGTGACTCTGAAAGTGGTCCAGAAGATGTACTCATTTCTTTAAGCACAGCAACAAACTGCTCTGCTGTAAACTGACCTTCCATACTGACACAGTTCCAGAGATTCTCAAACTTGGAGAAGGTAGCAGGAAGGACGTAGAGGTATGGTTTTTCCTCAAATTTGGGGCTCTTGGCCACTGACCGCACATTTACAAAGTGGTCCTCAATAAAAATGAAAGGGATCGATTGTGCATGTTTTCTAATAGCAGTAGGATCTCCCCCATCAATCAAATATTTGTTGAGATAGTCATAACAGCTTTTTGCCACATTAAGCAGCACAGATTTTTCGATTTTATCTGAACGAGCATGTGCTTCTTTCAGTTGTTTGAGTACTGTCTCAGCTGGTGGAATTTTCTTCACTCCCAGGTTTTTAAGGACTGGGTTATCTGGCTGTATTAACAGATTTGAGTGGTCAACACTGAATTCTGCCAAGTTTACCAAATCATAGTACTGCTTGCTGTAGACTTCAGATGGCTTTTTAAGATTGGTCATCAGATGGTTGTCTTTATCTTTAACCACAGCAGGAAGGAATGGTGTTTGTTTCAGAATGTCCCAGTGTGGGGAACTGACATCATTTATATGTTCCCTCATACAGTCAAAGAGACACTGAAGACATTTCTGTGCTCTCTTTTTATCCTCAGCCCAAACTCTTGAAATTGTCTCTGCTCGCTCTACAATGTCCACTAATGTGAGTGTATCATTCAGCATCCCCAAGCTTGAAAGCCGAAGAATTCTCTTGGGCTTCAAGTAGTCAGTTGTTGTCCCTTCAAGAAAGCGCCCCTCCTCAGGATCATACAGGCATGCAACCTTTCCAAGAGGATTCACGAGTTTGCTGATGAACTGAAGTTTGCCGGTTTTCTGTGCTGGAATGCATGGATTTACCTTCAGTAAGGCATCAACCGCAGGCTCATTCAAGTCAATTGCATTCAGTATAAGAGCATTTCTCTCATGTGGCTTCATGTTATTTATGTTCTTGATAACTGTCTGGTAGAATTCAACCCAGTGAAATGTCTTCTCCTTTACCATCTCGTGAAAACCACACTGAATAAAACTCTTCCTGACCCATGATGGCAAATAAACAGCACAGTAGCTTGATTCTGTATCATTCAGGAAAACTTTTACGGCAAGGGTTCCCACGGCTTTATTTCTCTCAATGTTTGGGTCGAGAAATTTTGCCTTGTCAATTGAGCACCAGGTTTTCCCATTACTGAAGAGCTCAAGAGCTTTGCCTGTCATGCATTGTGCAATGCCTGAATAAAATGCACCAACCAAGGGCTGGAAAGCTTTGTTTACTTTTTCGACATCAGGCCAAAATGTGTAGTAATTGTAGTTTTGAAGATTCCCATTTTGGACCATGATCTTCAGCTCCAGCAATGCTGTGATGTAGGCTGTAGTACAGGCATCTTGGAGTAATGCTTTGTTCCACTCCAATTTTGTTCCACTTTGCCAGAGAGCTTTCCTATTTGATGTGACAGCAAAAGACGCATTGATATGAACTGGGAGGCCTGTCGCAATTGGAAGAGGGAGGAAACAAAAGGCCTGGCCAGCAGCAAAGTTTTCATCAGGGGACCAAACCTTTTGGCCTTCTTTTTGTAGAGGTATAGCAACTCCTCCAACTGGAGGGGAAAATTTGCACTGCTGTACTTCTCTCTGAAACATTCGCAGTGAATCCTTTGTCCCAATACAGGAGTAGAGGAGCCAGTACTCGATGCTCGTTCTCTCACTGTGCTCATTAACTATTTCGGCAATGTGTGCAGAAAAGCAGTCAACGATCTCATGGCAGTTTGAGTCAAGGTTGTCAAAGGTGTTCGTGATGTCCTGAAGATGCATTTCATTTGAAATACTAACTGAATGTACTACCTCCCTTGAGATTCTGAAAAGTGTCTGGACTTGCTTCTGTTGTGGAGGTGTGAAGGCATTTTCAGAAATTTTTTGAAGAGACACTGACTTTATGTTCTTAAGGAACAGGAGAGGCATTTGGGAATCATCCATAAAGTGTTTCTGAAAAGCATTTATGTGTTCTTGGTTGTACACTTTGCTGCTAATTTCTGACTTGCAAGCCTCTTCTGGAGTTCGAAATGGTAATTTAATCAGTGTACCATTGTAATATTTCTGGCTGTTCGTTGTCAAATCACAATCAAAAATTCCTTGAAAGGATTGGAACTGTCCAGGAAACCTCTTAAACAGCCTCTCCTGGAACAAGTCAAGTTTAATTCCAGGATTTGCTTTGCTTTGAATGTGCTTTTCTAAGTGGGTGACATTTGGATCAAGAATAAGAAGACTTTTACCACTCAAAATAAATGGAATATCTGTCAAGTGGTAAACAGCATTGAAGCCAAGTCCAAAGTTGCCGATTTTCTCAATCTTGTCTTCCTTAGAGGCAGACCCAATTCTGACAATGTTTTTCCAATCTTCATCAGAGAAGAGCTCATTGTTGAAGCTCCACAGACAAGGTCCATTGCAAAGGGCCATTCCATCATCAATGAGCCCTTCCGGAGGGTGCCTTCTGAAGTCAAGTAGAAACCCACATGTACTTGCACTGGCATCTTCTGCATTTTGTATGAGTTCCTTAAAAATGTCACTTTCCTCATCATATTCCTTGAGTATGTTTTTGATTCTCAGAGTAATTGGTTCTGCCTGCCCACACTGCTCAATTCCTGGACATTCTTCCTCAGTTCTTATGAACTGTGGTTTTAAAATGCGGGTACTTAAAAAAGGAACTTTCAGCCATTTTGCCGTGAGACCTAGCATCTCTTCATGAATAACATGAAACTCTTCCTGGTCTTGTCTCAGGTCTTCTAATCCTTCATCACTAATGTCACAGTAAACAGTACTCTCCAAACGTTGTAGAGTAAAATTTTGGTTTGGTGCCCTGACAGGCACAGGGGTACTGTTCTTCAACGGCTTTTCATTCTTCCGAATCCAATCAAGAATGGCTATTGATACCTTGAGTTCAGAAGGATCACCATAACATGGATCTCTGTCATCAATGCTTAGTTTTATGTCATGGAGTATGTCCTCAATCTCCTCATCAGAAAGTGTCTCCTTTACACCAAGCTCTTTCAGCATGTCAGCATATTTCAGAAATTCATCTGGTACTTTTTTGATGTACATACTCAGATCTAATTCGGGTGGATAGAAGAGCACTATATCTCGAGGTGAGACAAACTCATTCTGGCACCACAGCCAATCAATGCATTTCTTGTTCATCTCTTCTCTGAAATATTCAGTGTTTTCTTGCATGAATTTGTAAGTGCTGTGTAACATGTTTTTAAATTCGTAATCTGAATCTGGGTTGACCAGGCCCTGAGCAATTGATCCCAGTACACACAGGTTCTCCAAGACTTTTTCAGGTGGTGGAGGGATAAAAAGATCAAGTTTTTGGCAAACATCCTCACTTAGTTCTGACGTAAGTGGCATTACATGCCCCACAATAGCAGAGAATTTTGAAGCCCTTACTTCAGCTGGTTTGTAGAGACCCCTCTTTTGACTGTTCTTACTATTATTGCTTGCTGAATTTGGATTTTCACAAGGCACCCACTGGATTTGAAGAAGCTCCCCTTTCTGTCCTTCAGAGAAGACAGAGAGCAAATCATTTCTATTTAATACTCTTACCAGAGCATCTGCCTTTCTGAAAGCCTTATTTCGAGAGTGAATGTGAAGCTTTTGAATTTCTTTTGCAATGTGGAGCACATTTGTTGGGGTTATTTCTTCTTCTTTTGTTTGTAAGCCAAGTTGTTTTAAGCTTTGAAGAATCACATTGGTCCTATAGATAGCTGGTGGAAAGAAGTCTTGGCCAAAAAGGTCCTGAAAGATTTTGCTGGTGGGATCGAAAACACTTGATGTTGGCTTGCGCTCACCCTGGTCTGTTTCAATGAAACTGAGATTCTTGCTTCTCTGGACAAGGTCTTCACTTTGTGAGAACAGGACACTACCATGATTCAATATCCAAATCATTATTTTCTGTTCCTCTGTTTTGTTGAACATCTGCTTTTGAATGTAGTCTACCAAATGAATGGCCAGTTGAACTGCATCAAGAAGACTGACTCTTAGAAGAGTCAAAATTCTTCGATCTGCCTCATTTGCACACTGCACAATGGATTCAGACACAGGCAGGTCTTCTGGAATTGTTGGATTGGACGTTAAAATAACTGCCTGTTTTGACTCGACCGTAACAAATTTTCCAGACATCAACCTGAAGAGAGGCAAAGTTGACAGCAACTGTATTTCATCATCAGAAATACAATCTAATGAAGAGATATATGTTTTAAACTCTTCTTTCTCATGAAGTGAAGCAGTGGAAAATCCTCTAATGACTGTGTCACGCTCACTGTTCAGAAGGACTTTCAGAACATTCTTGGGTGAAGTAGTCAGGATGTAACTTTCAATGTCATGATGCTTGAGACATTCATCCTTCTTAATGACTGTGCCTCCCACCATTTTTACCACTTTCTGAACTAGATCTGGCAACCTGGATTGTCTGCTGCTCTGAAAGATCAAAGTGGAATTTGTCTCTAATCTTGCTAATAGTGTAGACTTTCCTGCCTGAAGTGGTTCCAGAGGTATTAAGGGCATGCCAGTGAAATCCCTTAGCTCCTCCCAATGAGTATTCAGAAATTTCCAGAATTCTGTTAGCCATATCTTTGGTGGGTGACCATCGTTAGCAGAATTCCATTTCACATGACCTTGGCTCTCTTTCCATTCTCTTGGTAAGTTTTTCTTGGCAATCTTTGCCACATTCTTTGCATCCAGATTCATTATTTTATACAAGTCTGCATCTGAAATTGACCACAATATTTACATTAATATTATAAATGTAACCACACTTCATTCAAGGCTCCTTCTTTGTTTTAATTATTGCATATGAAACTTTTTTTTGTACCATATGCATAATTAATGCAAAGACTGATGAACAAACGTATAGTCACCATCAAACTTATTAACATGGAGGCAAATAATCTTTCCTGCGATACACAGGAAAATGTAAAATTTTACATAGTAAACAAATATATTTACATACCTGTGACAGCGATTTGTCTGAGATGATGCATTGTGTTCTTGCTCAGGTCGTCAGGCACAAATCTCTCCTTGCAAAATGGTAGCAATATTCTTGAAAAAAAGAATTTATTTGTGACAAATTCTAACATTTATGGATGAAAGTAAAGAAGAATTTTTAGAAACAGCGCTATTGCTGAACCAAACCTTACCGTGGAAATTCCTCATTGTCAATCAAAGCCATGTCCTCCTCCTGACTGGTAAATGACTTGAAACTTCCATCACTAAGAGGCAAAAGCTGTAGACCATGTAGCTCATCATACTTTCCATCGCTGAGCACATACTCCAAGAGGGAAAGTTTATTATCTTTACAGATGGTTCCAATCTCAGTTTTGTGGAGCACAGTTCTAACCAAGGAAGGGGTCACATATTGCAGAGCCTCAGGCATTGGGAAAGCTCTTTTCAAAGCTTTCAGTACATGTTCAGGAACAGTGACAAGATTTTCTCCCTCTGCGATCAGTAAACTAGCCACTGCTGACATCATATCTGAATCTGTATTGTTGGTTGGGAAGACAGCGTCTGATGCAGCCACCCAACTTTTGTAATTTTTCGCAAGATAAAAGTTTTTTTTACCTTGGAATAACAGTTTGAAAACATCCATTGCAACTTCATGCCACCGGCCATTGTTCTCAGTCTTGCTTAGGTCAGGCCAAAGACTATACACGGTGTTGGCAGGCAGCATATCCTTTCTGGATAACTCAATAGCATCTTGGATTGTTTTTGTGTATACATGAGGAAGGACTTTCTTTTTCAGGAGCTCATTCCACTTTGCTGATTCATCATTCTTCTGGTCTTCCTCCTGCCATTTGATGTACCTTCGGTTGTCTGTGAGGCCAAAGCATGCGTTAACATGAACAGGCAGGCCTGTGTTATTTGTCTCATTGTTTGGAAGTGGCAGAAAGCAGCTCAGTCTACCAATGATGCATGTTTTGATTTCATCACACTGAAATGCTACATCTACCTGAGGATGAAAACTCAACTTTCCAGCAAGGATGTCAATCTCAGGTACATGTCCTTCCTTTAGGTGACAGGTAGTCACTAGCCACCTGGTCTCTTTTTCAGGTTCAGATGATGATCTGCAGGACACGGTTTTGAAGCTAGTTTTTCCTTCTAAATATTCCCTTTGCATGTAATTTTCCTTCCATTCTTGACAGAGCGGTGTAAGGGGAGATGCAACAGAAACTTTCATCCTAATGTTTATGGTTCCAGCTCTGTCAATATGCATCAAGGAAATGGATTGGACAGCTCTCAAAAACAAAAGGCTCAACTCTGCATCTGCTTCAAAACTTTCAAAGAGTTCTGTAACCTTATTGGAGTCATATAAATTGTTGGAAATCTCTGAGGCTTCACTACGCAGAGGAAAGCGGAACAGTGTTCCTTTGTAGTACTGCTCACTGATGATTTTCTCCCAAGCACAGTTGCAGACCAGACTAACAATATCTTGAAAAGGTTTGAACTGATCTTTGAATTCCAAAAGGTGCTTTCTGTCCACCTCATTATCCAGAGACCATCGGTATCCTTCCTGCTCATCGTCAAACATTGCCTTTTGTGGGTCAAAAACAGCAAGATGTTTGGAACTAAATAAACATGGCAAGTCTGTAAATGAAAAAAAAATTAATAGTGTTATTTTCTGGTTTTCAATTTGTATATATTAACGTCCTACTGTTCGTTTTGTTATTTACTGTGTCTTAATTTATTCCATTATTTTAAATCAATGCCTCAAACTTGAGATGATTGCACGTTAAAATTTGTTGTTTGTTGACTGTAACATTTTTCTTATCTTTTCTTATCTTACTGCTGCCACTGCTTCATGTGGCAAAGCGAAATGAAGGCCGACTTCTTGCTGAAATCGGCCAGAATTGGCAGTAGCTGTGAATGGCCATTTACAGCTGCTGTCAATGCTCAGACTCATTACTGCATTGGTTTTATAGAAGAGGAGACACTGGCTTGAGGGGGGCAAAACCCATTTGTAAATCAAAGCCATCTGATTTACCAGCCAAGTCAGGGGGTATTCTGTTGGCTGTTGGTGGCGTTGGTCAGTCCATGAGCCAGACAGAGCATGTAAAGCACAACCTGGAGAGAATGATGTCATGTCTGTCTTCTTCCAACCCATCTGCCTGGGCTGATCAACAAGCTGGGTCCCAGAAAGGAGTGGACAAGTCAGGGGCGGCCATAGTGCAGATGACTAGCTCAAGGTGGGACACATGGAAAGTGGGGATGATTTTTGAGGAGCAGGGAGAAGGAGGTGGCAGGACATGGGATGATCATATGTTTTAAAATATACACACCACAACCTATTTTACTCCTCCATTTGTGTTTGGGTTTGCTCCACCCCCCTTCTCTGAACACGACATGAATATACCAGCTGCAGAATGGTTCATTGGCCCTGAAGGAAGGCTTAAAAGTCTCTATTGGGAGCTACCGCAGCTCAGAAAGAACCCAGAACCTTCTTTTGGCTGGTTCTGTGTTAGGCTATCAGCTAGAGATCTGCCCCTTGAGGTACACTCCAAAATGTTGGCCTCATAATACCTAGGACCTTTTAAAGTGGTATGACTCATAAACCCCATTTCCTGCCACCTCCTTCTCCCTGCTCCTCAAAAATCATTCCCACTTTCCATGTGTCCCACCTTGAGCCAGTCATCTGCATTACGGTCGCCCCTGACTTGTCCACTCCTCTCAGCTTGATGTACAGCACTCCAGCCTCTACCATCAGACGACTCTTGGACTTGTGACAAGTCAGGGGTAGCACCCAGTACTTGGTCAACTGGGTCAATTCATTTGTCAACTTGGTCAATTTATTTGTCCTAGCTTGGCACATCTTAGAACCAGGCCTCATCTGGGCTTTCAGGCAAGACCATGCCTCAGGGCATAGGACATTAGGAGCTGACCCTATAAGTGGGCTACTCTAAGAGGCCAGCCTGGGGCTGGGCTGGCTACTATGACCAGCAGGGTTAGGCATGGCACTGCCATTAGTGCACTAGATAGCAGAAGAAGACAAAGGCCACCACCCACAAAGAGTCACTGTTTTTATAATCCAAAAGTTGCCCTGTGAATGCCCAAAGCTACAAAAATTATAAAAAATATTGCCAGTTACAAATTTTGTTCTTGGGTTGTAATATATTTATGGCACTAATTTGCCTCTTGTGTGATTGACTGAAGCCTACCCGACTTAGTATGCCCCGCAGTCCAGGTCACATTAAGTGCCAATAAGGGCTTATCTTATTGTCTGTCCTGAATTACATGAACCCTAAAGAAAAATATCTAGACCTGTGATTCATATCTAGTTTATTTGGATAAACTGGTTATTCTTTAGGTAGGGAATGGTATTTTTGTGGATATGAAAGCTGAACAATTAAAAGTCAGGGAATTCACTTATTGAGTATTACTTAGAAACAGAATAAATTCCTCACCTGTAACATGGTAAACAGAGTTGAAGCCAATCCCAAATCTGCCCACTTTGGTTGGATCATCTTGTTTGATGCTTCTTCCTGCTCGCTGAATGCCCTCCCAGTCTTCCTTGGTAAAGGCTGCATTATTGAATGCGTAGAGAGCAGGACCTACCAGAACAATGAGCGGGTAGGATTACCTTGAACAGTCAGTATTTTTTAGGAATGTCAAGTTCTGAATGTGTTCATTTCACTGACCCAGAGATTCTCAATCCAACCCTTAAAGGTTTTTTTTTTTTACCACCAAAGTCTTCTTAAGACATTTTTGTGGCTTTGTGTACATCATATTTACACTACCAAATATATCACACTGATCGCTTGTTATCCATTAGTATTATTTCTTATTATCCCGGAATGACTCAGTCATATCCAAGACAACAATTTCCTAAATGTTGCTTACACTAGACGGCCATCTTCACTCAAAGCTTTTCTGTAATCACACCAGCAAGAAGAAACAATCGACTCTCAGACTGAAATAAAACACTTTTTTGTCCATTCCAAAATCCCTACCTTGATACTTCCCCAGAGCTTCACTCCACACACTGTCAGTGCCATATCTTCTCTCATCATAGATGAACACTATTTCTGAAGCTCCTGCATCGTCTGCGTTCTGTATCAACTCCTGTTGAATAAAACACAGAAAAGAAAACAAACCACAGCCTTAAATGATGGGTGTATTACTGTGGGTGTATTAATGTATTTGTTTATTAATTTTGAATTTTAATAATATGTATTGAGAGTAGGGCTGGGAATTTTACACCTTAATTAGATTAATTAATCACAGAAAAAAATAACTCGTTAATATTTTTAATGCAATTTACGCTTTAAATCCTGCCACGTCATATTCCCAAATCTCTGTCGCGTGAGCAGCCAGACAGCGCAGTTAAGTTCACATCGCGTGAGTAAGCGTGTGAGATTTGGAAGAAAAAGGACGCCAAAATGGCAAATAAAAAGTTGCCCCGTGTCTTTTGAGTGTTTTTTGCAGATTCTGACTCTGAAGGGGAATATTTGCCTTTTGGAAACGACACTCGCGCGTCTCCCGTTTCAACTTCGGGGCGCAGCTGCGCCGTAGCATTAGTAGCTTTAGCATTAGCTCTCTCCAGACCTAATGTCTCAGTGTTACACAGTCGGAGTGTGTGTGTGAGAGCAGGGAGAGGTAGGAGAGGCA
>JBBMFX010000002.1:225967-248722 GCA_037832545.1 Rhabdalestes septentrionalis | reverse complement strand
CTGATTTCAAACAATACTGCAAAGAAATTCTGATTCTTGCTTAATTTTAAATATGAAATGAATGCGGGTCATTTGTGTGTGCAAATATAATATAGGTGCATAAAAATTGTCATAATTCAAGGAGTAACCATAAATGAATGAAAACAAAGATTGATGTTTGTAAAAAAAAACTAAATAAGTGATAGAAACTTGGTATTTTAAATGACAAAATCAATAATTTTTTGAAAACCTACCTAGGAAACTCTAACCCTTCAACAAAACTCCATAGAAAATGAATGCGGGTCACTTTGGACCCATGTTGTGCGTTATAGGGGGTAGTGACAAAACAGTATTTTTATTTAAAAAGGTTTAGAGATATGAATAAAAAAAGGTTTGAAATGCACAAAAGCAAGTTAATTGAGGAATTCATGGAGTGTTGGCTCATGAAAATGAGTTATTGCAGAATATAAAGCAAATTACATGTAGCCGGGTCACTTTGGACCCATGTTGTGCATTAAAGGGTTAAAGCAACGTCTCATAACAGAACAGTAAAAAACCTACAAAACCAACCAGAGCTGCTCAATGAACTCGTCTAAACCAAATTACTCACATCTCATTTTTTAAAAATTCTGATAAGAACACTTTTCATCAACTTGTGCATTTTTAGCCTTGCACCCCTGTTCTATTAAATTGATTTTACAATTAATTATATAATAATTAAATTGCCAGTTTTAAATCACCAAATTGTACACCTTTTATCATGCTTATTGATTTATGTATAACATTTTTAATGAGTCAAGAAATTAATTTATTTAAGTTTTTATACACAAATCAGTTAGATGTAACATTTTGTAACTATGGGATACAAATACAAGTAGCCCAGGTCATAATTAAAAATTGGTGCCTTTTGGGGTGTTACCATAAATTCAATGAAATTGCTGCTTTGAAGTTAGCAGTGAGCAAATTTTGTCACCTGTATATGTTTTATTTTCTGTGTGGTGTCATGTCTTCTCCTGTCATATTTAAATGTTGTGTCTTTCAATTTAAATATTTTATATTGTCTGCCACTCTATGGTGTGGTTTCCTGACTTCTTCTGTCGTCAATATAGTTTGTATGTCTTTAAAGTAATGCAAGCCCTAATAAGTCATTTGTAATGTTTTGTAAAGGACAGACGAGACACACTTTACAAACCTCCCAAAATATACTTAACAATCCAACTATCAGTGTTCGTAAAGCATTTATTCATACACAAACTACTTTTAATAAAGGTCTGTGAAATATTGCATCCATGAAGGTTCGTCATCTAAGCCTAAAAAGTATTATAATAAAACAATGTTAAAAAATGTTTACCAAATACTGAACAAGGATATTAATAAATGCATAATAAATGATGAATAGTACTTCAGATAAGCTACTTATAGATGCTTAATTAATCATTTCTTTAACATTTTTTAAGTCAAAATAATACATTCGTAAAATGGAATTATTCATAACACACAAAGCATTAATAGGTGAGTTTATTAATGATTAACCAATGAGAAATAAGAGCTAGGATAATTACTAACATATGTTTAACAAAGTATTAAATGAGACTTTACCAATGCTTAATAAATGCTTTTTAGGGAGTTTTTTTAATGTGCTGCACAAATTTGAAACAAAATTTTAGTGATGAGCCTGTTAGCCTGCTAGCTAATGTTCTGTGGTATCCAGGTCACTCTGTCCATGTTTTAGCCAAAAAAAGATTTGTTTTTTCACTTTTATCTTTAAACATGAAATAAAATGAGCTGCAAACACATTAGCAAGTCTGGCAAGAAACCAAGTTGAATATTTTGTTCGTCACTTGACTTTAAAAAGCAAAAAATTAGGAGATTTTGATCAAGTTTGATCTCTCTCTCTCTGTCTCTCTCTCTCTCTCTCTCTCTCTCTCTCCCTCTCTGTCTCTCTCTCCCTCTCCTCCCCCTCCTTCTCCCTCTCTGGTGGAAAGTCCCCTGTGCTTTAGGGGTCGAGGCACGCCACTTGCAGCTGTGTGACCACATGAGAGAGCAGTGTGAGCAGCATGGAGATAATGAAAGCCTCAGTGCTGTTCAATTATAGACCTGCCTTTACTGCTACTAGTGCACATGCAGCGCTGCACTGACCAACATACACACACACACACACACACACACACACACACTTATTTACACACTCATTTACATTCAGTTTCTAACAAGTACAGTTCAGTATCAACAAACTTGGGTGAATGAGGGCAGACAGACGTTGCATTTTCACTGTTGACAAAGGCTCTCAATAATAATAATAATAATAATAACAGAGAATTTAAATTTGGCAAGGGGCAAATCTCTCCAAACCTTATCGTTGGCCTGGAATGAGTTCCTGTCCTTGAAGCTCCCTCACCCCTCGAGAGGCCTCATGCCCTCATGGGGAAACCTGGCTGTGAAGCATTGAAGCTGAGGTATAGCATCACTGAGAAACTTTCTGAAAGTGGTTGAATTGAAAAACTGAGCCTTAGCTGCACTGGAGTCTTTGGACCTGGAAGGATAACCAGATAACCAGAACTGAACTATGCATAGATCTACGTGCTGGAGATAAGGAGCAGATATTTAAACCAGTGCTTGAAACCAGGCAATATTCCCAAGACTTCTTTTCCAGTCACCTATCTAGAGTTCGGCAGTCATGCGATGGCAAATTTGGGAAAGTCCTGCTTTTCCATATTTTTACAACATGTGGTCGACTCTGACACAGTCCTACAACATGTCTCTCACCTTTAGGGTTGAGGCCAATCTATTGCTTAATGATGATGGCACCTGTGTTCACTGAACCATTTCAGTTTTAAACTGCTGCTCGAGAACAAATCTTCACCTTTCGGATGTACTGAACGGTTTAGAGACTTTTTCATAGAAACGTGTCTCCTTCAAAGTAATTTCAGTCCTGTGTGATTAAAACACCTGGGCATTTGTCTGTGTGTTTGTTTGCTTGTTGACATAATTGCATGTTTATTTGGGATGTTTGTGTTTGGAATGGTTTCTACTGCCTGTGGGTCTTCAGGTCTTCTCCCATTATTTTGATCATTATCTCCTAAACCATTTACTTAAACCAGCCCAATCAGGGCATCCTTAACATCAGTTAAACAGTAACAAGACAGTCCCACACTCTTCTTCATGTAGCTGCACTGTGTGGCATAATCTAGACAGCATTTTACAACAAATTACGTCCTGCAGTCTTTAACACTCTTCCCTGAAATCCCTAATCCGACATCCCTTAATACAGCACCAGCACAAGTACCACTTTGATGTCGCATCATTGCCATATCAGTATGGAGGCCCTATTGGATGGGCATTTTGACTTTGTGATTAAAAACAGTTTGTAAAATAAATTAAATGTTTTATACCTTTCAAGGACTATGAAAATATTAAAAAAGTAATGCTCATTGTTTTAATTATCAGTAGACTTCTAGACAGAGTTTCACATAAAGAAAGTGATTCTCCATACCCACTTTTCCTCCAGTCTCCTGAAGTGCCTCGACTGAGGGAGCCTTCAACACAAATCTAATTTTGATGTAACATAAGATATTAGGTTTTTTTATTATTTGTAAAAAAATGTAAATGTAATTTTAAATGGGCGAGTCGTATATATTGTGCTTTGTCTGATTGCGTTGTGCATTCCCGATGTGAAAGTCTATTATTTGCCACTTGTAATACCACATAATGCTTATGGAGCATGTTTTACCCAGGACATGGAGACTGTCCTCTTCGTCAACCACATCATGCACTGAATAAACCAATCAGTTTGACCTGTCTTTTCAAAGGTGGTAGCAAATTAACAGATGGATTCGAAGAAAGAACTAACTTTTCAATAGCTCAGAAAAGATCATGCACAAACACTTGGTCAGCAGCTACTCGCGGAAATGCAGAGAAGGCTTTGCAAAAGTGGTGCCATAAGACGCAACCAGAAGCATCAGAATGGTGATCGAGAAACATGAGTCCTCGAAATATACACACATACACATGACCACATCCACACAACATGGATTACCTGAGAGTACAGCTCCACAGGCAGTGATGTATCTAGAATTAAATGAAATTTACCCCTTTATGACCCTACAATCAGTGACATATCTTAAACTAATTGAAATCTGCTTACATTTGAATTTTAATCTTTTCTTTTTTCCACACGCTATGGAAAGACGTAGCCTTGTGCCGCATTTTCAGGATGAAAAATAAAATAAAATTAAGTACAAAATGACAACTTTCGTAGACAGTACCAAAAAGACAGTCCGTGAAATGTTTCCTTTTTTTGTTCTGGCAGTGACATAATACTCATTCACACATTCACCCAATTACACACTTGTTGGCAAACTTTCTCAGTCACACTGACTCATCCATTCACACACATACACACACACACACTCGGTCACGCACATCCACTCTTACTCACTTATTTACACACTGTGTTCTTCAGCCGTTCTCGTACTGCTATGTTTCTGCGACGCCCCTTTTTTGTTCCTCCTGGCGCTGCGCCTCACCAGCAGGCAAAACACACTGCAGCGTTCAAAGAGAAGCAGAATCAGCTCCTCTTTCTTGTGGGACAGTGTGGATTTCCTCACAACTCATTGTATAAAACGTTAGAGCTGATTAAAATCTTCAAATGCACCCCGCTCTGTGAACAAAAGGCCGCTGCACTTGGGTCGTACAATGTCTCATGCAGGCAGTGTGTCATTACTGCCTGTTTCCCACTGCTGGAATGCGGCCCGACTCATTCGTCTTAATGTTAAACCAGTGAGCTGGCAGAGAGAATGAGATCGAAAAGAAGAGAGAAGGGGAGAAAGCGGCCCTCTGTGAGTGCTGGGGCACTTTAGCTGCATTTTCTCTGGTCAGTGATGGCTCTGAATGGAGGCCGTTATCATTTTCGACCCATTTACATCAAAAGCATCCACTGAGAACCACCAGTGTGCCTAATTAGCGCCGAAATACTCCCTGTTTGCTTTTCTTTAGTAACTGTTGCGAACTCTGAGGCTGCATTTATGACTGATTTATTTTGTGCAGCTTTACTAGTAAATTAAGAAGGAACTGCAGTACAAATAGCGGCGCTCTTGATGTGATGGAAAGGGAAGAAATTATGGTGAGAATGGCAATCATTTGGTTGGATTTTGGCAACTTCAGGGCACTCCAAAGGACTAATGGTTTCTGGGAACTCAAGAAAATACTGTCATTTTTATCTTTTATGTTCAGTAGAATAATGTTTCAATTTGAGTATTGAAGTTCTAGTCTGACTGCATTCAGTTTTTGTTGAGTTTAGTTCGTAAAACGCCCAACAGAAAATTAACCATTCAGGGTGTCATATAGGTAGGCCTTTGTGGTATTCAGCTGCTCTACCATTGGTCAGGCCTTTAGGAGGATTAACCACAAACATATTTAGGATGAAGTATCAGGCCATCATGTCCTGATCTACAGTGGATGGCGCCAGGTTTGTGAAGGAGTACGTCACTTGAGTCAGATTCAGGATCTGGCCAGAGTGACATTCTAAATCCAATAAATCCATTTTTAATCCAATACTGACTTGTGAGTGGGAGCAGCAATCTAAACAGCAGGTGCAAGTCAAATGGTCTAACCAGTTATTCTGTGTCAGCCGTTGTAACCAGTGTTTGTGTGTCAGATGGTGAACAGCAGCAACTATGTGCCAGAACTCTTTACTGAAAGAGTCACTTTAGAAATTATGCACACAACATTAAACAGTCACTTCTAGAACCAATCGGAAACCCACTTAATCTACATACGGATCTACATTCAGTCATGTATCAAGAAATCACTGAAAGCTCTACAGTCAGTGACAAATTTAGAACTGATGATATCATCTTATGTTTCAATTGAGTTCAGCCACAGTCAGTCTAAACAATGTAGGCGGTCACTTAACAATATAAGATTGTAACCATATAAAAAAAAAAGATAAAATAACATCAGGTATGAAAATAAAAATTAAACACCTGTATATTATGATTAGACCTTTAGGCCAAGAAGTTCCCCCCTGTTATTAATGCACTGATTTATACATTGTGAATACATTGTTTTATTATAATTCTTTTTATGCACCGTTAGCGCTACAGGTCTAAGAAAGAAATGCAGACTTTATTTCTTGAGGTGAACCCTGACAGGCCTCTTCCCCCCTCGGCCAAATACAGAAGTGTCACTTAAGACCGCTGGTTCTCCATCAATCAAAAGACACAGCAGCTCCATGTTCCCTCTGTTGTGGTCGACACCTGAAGATGAAGCGCATACCTGTGACAGTGTGTGAGCTGCCGGGCCTGTGAGCTTGATCTTTCTCCAGAGTGTGTGTGTGTGTGTGTGAGTGTGTGTGTGTGTGTGTGTGTGTGGGTGTGTGTGTAAGACAACACCCTGATGTCATAAGTGTTGGATCCAGATGGCCATGGCCATTGTTTCAATGAGTCCATGTCATCCCCCTGGCAGCAGATAATAAAACATGTCAGAGACAAATTAGCATTTCGTTTTGGGGAACTTGCACAAGAGTCAAAACAACAGCTGTACATAAGGCCATCTTGAAAACCCTCTTGGTTCCTGAAACAGTCACGGAGGACCTTTTACATGAGGAACAGCAGACCTAACGTTACCCTTCAACCTGTTTCTAGAAGTCGTAAATTTCCCTTAACCATTAGAACATGAGCAGCATGGATCTGTGCAACAAATCACCATCCTGCAGCTCCTTATATGGAACTCCTTATATAGAAGTTCCACCTGTGTGTGTTGGTGCTCGAGGTGTCAGGCGCCATGCTACGCTGTGTTTGGTGTTCCTATCTCACGTAGAACCAAAGATGTTTTCATTTAAATAAATGTAATGAAATGTAAAAAGTGCGTCTTATGCAGTTTACAAAGTGCAAACATGAGCAAATTTCTTTTCATTTCGTTCTTAAGACCAAACAAGAAAAGCATAAGAACTTTGAACTGGGAGAACTTTTAGGATCCTCTCCACATTTAGGAGAACAAACACTGGTTCTAGACTACTTTACACTGGTTATATTTACTGAAATCAGAGTTTACTGATACACTCTGATATCTGATGATTAATTTTATATGATATTATTTGAATGGGCTACAGTCCGGGGAAATAGTTCCCTTACTACCCAACATAGGAAACATGTTCCTAGAAGAGCAATGTACTTTAAAGCCACTTTGAGAAGTTCACAGGCAAATAGAGACAAAATCTCAGCTTCCAGTCATTCCAAAATGTGTTTCCACACCAGGAAAATAGGTCCTTCTGTCAGTTGTGGGCTGTAGAGGTGTGATATACAGATCTGCTGCTCCTCCTAAATCACCAGATTCTGTATCCCACTCTGCTTTATGGTTCATTACTGGTGACCCTTACATCAATCATCATTCACTCTGGAAGAAATCTGATTGGTAATTTTTTTTCGTGGCAGTATTTCACCGTACACCTCAACAATGGTTAATATAAATAATGCAGATGATCAGTCTTGTCTCAGTGTTTGGATCAACCTTCAGGTTTTACTGAAGTGGGAAACTCAGCTCAGATCAGTGGCGCCGGCAGTGAATTCCACTGACTTGTTAGTTTTGGATATATTGTCTTGTTTGTATCATTATTTGTACTCCCTTATTACATATGACCAACAAACACTTCAAGAAATAGTTCAAAATATTAAAATGGAATATTTACCATTTCGGACGTAGACATGAATTTTGTTTAACCATCACCAGCATGACTCCAGCGGCTCACCTGGAAACACCCGGAAACGGCGGAGGCGTGGACTACGGCCTCCAATGTCCAGCACCTTCCTGTTCAACATCCAGTCTCTGGAAGACAACTAGACAATCTCAAAGGAAGACTCACCTTCCAAAGAGAGCCACTGACCACACAATCCAGCAGGGAGGCTTCTCAGTCGACCATGCTGATTGGATGGAAATCTTGCAGAAGAAGAGAGGAGGTGGAGTGTGCTTTCTCATCATAAACACATGGTGTATGGATGTGGAAGTAGTTTCACAGTTCTGCACTGTGGACCTCGAGGTCCAACTGATCCCACAGAGTTCTCCGCTGTATTCATGGCTGTAGTTTACGTTCCACATTGAGTGAACTCACACAGAGCCCTGAAATAATTGTAAAATACCATCACCAGGTACAAGATCGCAAATCCTGATGGACTTTATTTGTGAGTACTTTAACCAGGCCAGCTTTAGGAATGTTTATCCTAAACATCATCAACATGTGTCAGGTTCCAATTGGGGAAATAAAACACTGGACCACTGTTACACACCACTTAAAAACGCAAATGTTTCTACCGCTTCTACACCTCGGCCCGTCAGATCATGCCTCAGTGCTGCTGCCTCCTGTTTACAAAAAGAAACTGAAGTGCTGGGTGCAGGAGTTGGAGGATACACTGAAGGACAGTCTGGACTGGGACATGTTCAGGAACTCGTCTTCTGACCTGGATGAGGATAACACGGTTGTCGCTGACTTCATCAGCCGCTGCGTGATAAAACTGCACATTTCCTAACCAAAAAAGTTTGCTAATGACACCACTACTGTGAGCCTGATCACCGAGACAGCTTACAGAGAAGGGATGAGGCTTCTTATAGACTGGTTTCAGGATAATAACCTGTCTCTCAATGTCAGCAAAATGAAGGAGCTGGCCATCGACTAAAGGAAACAGGAAGAAGCTCATGCACCCATTTGCATTGGTGGAGTTGCTGTTGAGGGGGTCAGTAGCTTTAATTCCTTGGAGTCGCCCAAACCGACAGCTTCAAGTGGACTGAGCACATAGCAGCTGCCTTTAAAAAAGCCTCAATATCCTCAGGCGTTGGAGAAAAGCTCAGGTGTCCTCCACTGTCCTCAGCAGCTTCTACAGGTGTGCTGTGGAGTCCCTCCTCCCAGGGTGCATCACATGAATGGCTCTGAAGAGGGTTGTTAAAACTGCCCAGAGAATCATGAGGACGTCACTCCACGCGCTGTCTCAGGAAGACAAACCACATCATGAAGGACTCTGCTCACCCTGCTTTTACAATTTTCTCCTACCTGCCCTCAGGGTTGTATCTCAGGATGGTCCGCGCATGTACTGAGAGATTCAGAAACAGTTTCTTCCTCTGCTATCAGACTTTGTAATACACACTAGTCGAACACATGGAACTCCTGCACTGACACTTTTACTTATTCTTTCACTGACCCCGCCCACACTGTTCCATTGCACAGACTATTTGTGTAGGGTGCCTTCCATATATTTCTTGCCAACCCTCTGCTGCTAATTGTTATATGGTTGTACTTTATTTGACTTGTTGCACTGTTAATGTTAACATGCTCTATGTCTATATCCATGTTAATTGAGCTGTGAAGGAGCATTCAGTTAAGAATTTTACTGTACTTTTTACACTGTACTCTATACATGTGTCAATAAACCTTTGATCTTGATGTAATCTTTTAGGTACGGAGTTCATCTTTTGGAGTTTATCTCTCTTGTAGTTACTCTTGTTATTATTCATGTTATGGATTTCATTATTTGTGTAATTTTTGTCTGTTTATTCTAATTTGTTTTAGTATCTGATTTAATTGGTTTTGAAACATTAGTTCTTCAATTTTAATCTCATTTTAAGATGAATTTTAATATAAATTATACTGATCTTTGTTGCCACTTATTTCTGCTTCAATCCATGTAAATAAGGCTCACTTGGGGACGATTTGTTCTGTAGACATGTTCCTGGATCAATGTCTGTTCACTGTTCCTGGAGCAACATTCCTTTTACCTAATCACTGCCATCTGATCATTGCGTGCCTTCCACTCCTCCCCGAGGCCCTTGAATATTCTCCAAATGCATCAGTCATCTAAAATTGAATAAAAAAGTATATGATTTGATCTACAGGGTGGGCCATTTATATGGATACACCTTAAAAAAATGGGAATGCTTGGTGATATTAACTTCCTGTTGGAACACATTTTAAAAGTGGTCAGAAACTTGTCAATTACTCTTAAAAGGATAAAGCTTTGTTAAAACCAAGCACACCATTGTTTTTCTTGTGAAATTTCCTATAAATGTGATGTGTCACATTACCCTCTTCTTATTGAAAAAACAAAAGTTGGATCCAAAATGGCCGACTTCAAAATGGCCACCATAGTCACCACCCATCTTGAAAAGTTTTCCCCCTCACATATACTTATGTGCCACAAACAGGTAGTAAATATCACCAACCATTTCTATTTTATTAAGGTGTATCCATATAAATGGCCCACCCTGTATTAAGTAAAACATTTATTATCTTTTACTTTAGTCAACAATGTAGGCCCACTTTAGTAATATTGCCAGAACAGGTTAACAGTTGGTATGTAGCTTTAAAATGCCATATCAAACTCTGCAATGATGGAAAGCAAAGTCCTTATAAATGTTCTATCTAGGATCAGCATGGTGGATGATGGTCAGGAGTTCTGCAGACCACGGAGATGGGACTATGATTACCTTGGATTAAGACTGATTACTTCACACTTAATAGCAAGCTAACTCATAATGACATAATTAAACATTCCCACTAGCTAGCCATCTAGGTTTGCTGACGCTACAATCACGCCGCTGATGCCTACTTGTGGCATGTGTCCCTTATCTGGTTCTTATTCTCATCAGATTTTAGTCCACACAAGTTTACATTCGTTACTCAAGTGTCTCTGTTCAGTTAGAACAAAACCTCGAATTTGCGAATCAGCTTATAGACACGAGTGCCCATCAGTTGCTCTGCTCCTTGTTTTCCTGTTATGTTTAAAAGAAAAGCCGAGTTTTGCAGTGACACACTCAGTGTTTACAAGAAATGTGTTTAGAATAGTAATCTCTGGCTCATCATAGTAATGAACCATTTGGCTGATAAAAAAACTTTTTTTTTTGAAAGATGGTAAAAAATGACAGTGAAAATTACATTTAATATTTGAGCAGAGTGGCTCATCCAGAGTGAAAATGGACTTAAAATCTCAGAGGAGGTCCTTATAACATGAGTAGAACTGAATGAGCAGTGATACTGAATTACGCGACCAAGCTCTGGAGGGGGAACTCAGTACTAAGTAGAACAGCAGGTGGACAGGAAGGAGCAGAATTATGTGGAAACACCAGTTGGACAAGTATCACTTCAGAAATGATGATCAACTCAGGACTGAAGATCAGATCAGGACTGAATACCAACTCAGGGCCGTGAGAAATTTACAGAGAGTAAATTAAAAAATCTCAGGTAAAGATCTCTAGAAATGGAATGAGACAAGGTAAGATCGGTGAAGCTTTGAAGGTTAGATTGTAGATGTAAAGAAGATCTGAGAAATGAGAAGAATCAAGGTTGTTAAGATTCTTGTTTGTGAAAAGTAGAGCTTTGATCTGAATACAGCTCTTTACAGGAATTAATAGGTCATCTGAAGCCCCTGAAGGACTAATACCAGAAAGAAGAGAATTTCAATGGTCTAAACAGCCATAGATGAAGGTGTGGAGAATCATTTTGGCAACTGAAATCCTCTTGGACCTCGGCTCAGGGAGGAACAGAAGGTAAACGGAAGATGACGTCATTTGGAAAATATTGGTTAGAAGAAACATTGCTTCAAAAATTCACGTTCTTCAGAAAGCACCATCCAAATAAAGCTGCAGTAAAGTGAAGTAGATTGATGAGGGAGCCAGGTACAGGAGTGTGAGGAGGTGATTATTAGACACGTCTTAACATTTAAAAAGTCTGAAAAGCCTGGCACACCCCTTCCAACATGTTCCAATTTGCCCTTCTCCTTTTCTTTCTGTCGTCTTTTCTCTTCCCTTTCTTTTTTAGCTCAATCTTATCTGATTCTTATCCTGTCAAAACTAAGACTAAAGGAACTAAAAGGTGTTCGCTGGGCTGCTGTCTTTTTTTTGTAGTGGGACGCAGCTGAGAAAGACAAGGGGGCAGGGTGATGTTTGGGGGGGAGGTGAAAGTGGAAGAATTTACTTTACTGTGCCACCTGAAGCTAATGACAGAACATCCAGAACACTGCTTGTTAGAGATGTCTTGGGGATGAGTCTCTTATTCACTAACCTCACCAACCAGGTGTGGCTCGTTCAGAGCAATTTGTTCTTTCACTACAGGTAGATGAATAATCAGAATCAGAATAGAATCAGAATAAGAAAACTTTGCTGAAGTGGATTATGTTAGTTACCAACTGCACAAAAAACCCCAGAAACGTCTGAAAAAATCACAGCTTTAACTTTCTACATTGTTTAACTTCTTTTAATTTTCCTTAAGTCCAAGTTTTGTTTTGTATGAACTCTTTAATCTTGCTTTTCATTTTATGCTAATTTTATCTGCAACATACAATAAGTAACCACTGTTTTTTATACTGTGACATAGAAATTAGCTTGCCTCAGAAAAGCCCAAAATTGCATCTTAAAACCAGAATTTTTACTGTTTAAATGCATGAAGATTTTTAAAAGCCATGCTACCCACTGGGGCAAGAGCTTCCATTGCTTTATTGCCTGGCTACTGAAGGAGGTCTTCCATGGAGGGACAGTCTGTTAGTGATAACCGGCCACCCTGCAGTGCAGCACAAGGCCACATTTATGCTAACTGCTACACAAAAGGAAACTGTTAGCCGTGTTGAGAGTGCTGAGAGCTTGTTTGTAATGTATTTACATGTAGCGGCAGCAGCAAGGGAGCCTGAGGAAGAATGCCAGGAATGATCCCAGATCCGAGTGTGGCAGGTCCGTGCAGAACGCCTGAACTCCAGTATGAGGTAGCACGTGTAGCCCCGGGCTGTCGCGCTACAAAACCCTACAACACCTATAACTGATCATCCTGCAATATCCAAATCACACACAAATACACGCATATGCAAACACACAGGCGGGTTACAGATAAGAAAAACAAACAAAATCATCATGAAAGAACTTAACCCTCATCGTGGATGAAACCTCTAGATCCTTCCTGGGGTAAATGTCTCAAAACTCCTGTTCTTAAACGTATTAAAATTTAAATGTAAACAAAATGCTGTAAAACTACTTTATGGTATAGTTAGGTAATAAATTACATTTACATTTTAACTCACATTCTTTAAATGCAAAAATCCAACTTTACATAAAGTAAAACCTAAAATACAACATTATCAAATCCAAATATAAATTATAGTACAATTTTAAAAACGCTCTGCTTAGTAACTAAGATGGAGCTCAATGTGCCAAGTTACTGGTGGGACTGAAGGCACACCAGCCAATTCTGAGGCTGAAAGCGGCTGTGTTTTTGAAAACTTGATTTATAGCTGCCAAAAGCCAGCTCATCTCTTTGATGTTCAATTTGGGGTTTGGTTTTGGAGGACTGGTCCAAGACTCCCCGAAACACATCGCCCGGACAGGTTGGTCCACTATTTTGTGAGTGCTGAGTGTTGCAAAGTTGGCAGGATTTGCTGGTTTGATGTTTTTATGAGTGGAAGAGTGACACAGCAGTGAACCGTATCCATTCAGAGCTTGTTTTTTCTCAAGAGTGTCATAACACAGCACTTATGTAAACAGCCAAGAGTGCAAAATCACTTTAATTACTCGTTCCATCGTATAATGGTTAACTGCACTTATCGTCACCCTGTCAAGCTTTTGGGAAATGCATCCCCTGTTTGAATCCCATTTGTCTCATCTGTCACAACCATGTTTCCACCGGCCTCACACTTTTATAGTGCTAGCCATAGTTTAACAGGCAGTGACTCCAGTCCCAATTCTAGACTTCTTTATTTCACACATTGGCTTATTAGGCTTGGCAGAGTCAATGATTCAGTAGATTCAGACTCAGTAGGGTATAGAGTTTCTCAGTCTCAGAAGAGTCAAGGTATTTTTTAACTCAAGAGGGTCAGCTGGGTCAATGGCTTCACAGGTTAGCTGGGCTCCTCAGCTGAATTGGGATTCCGCTGACTCAAACAGGTCAGTGAATCCTCATACTCAACAGGTCCAATGGCTCCTCAGTTGAGTTAAATTCTCCTCAGGCATGAACAGCTCAATGACTTATCAGACACAGTAGGATCAATGGTTCCTCAGAACTCACAGATTCAAAAACAAAGCTGGTCTGTAGCTCCTCCTCAGATTCTGTTCCATCAATGGTTCCGCAGACTCAATTGCATCAATGCTTTCTCAGATTCTGTAAAGTCAATGGCTCCTCAGACTCATTTGTCAATGGCTCCTCAAACATAAACAGGTTAAAGTATTCTCAAACTTAGTAGATTTGATGATGTCTCCCCCTATATATAAGTAGGGTCAACAGGTCCTCAGACTCACCAGGTTCTCAGCCTCAGGAGGGTCCAGCCCTGTAAATGCTGGTAATGGCTTATAACTAAAGTCTAGGGATACGATACTCAGGATCAATAATTCTTCAGACAACTCAGTTGAGGTAATGGCTGCTCATGCTGAAAGAGGTCAATGGATAAAGTCAGGAATGACATCTGGGTCTGCCCCCAGCTAACTTAATCCCATCATTGAAACATCTGTTCCTGCTCATTCTCTTCCTAGAAACATTGTCTATACCCTCAATAACGTCTTCAGATTCAGAAGGTTCGATGGTGCTAATACGTCCAGTCCAGTGGCACTAACAGGTCAATAAACCATCAGAATCAGGACTCTCAGTCTCAGTATAACCCCATTACCCTAAGTAGTGATCCCTAAAACAAGGAGCCAGGTGACATTATTGAGATTAAAATATAATCCTACTGACTCTGAAGAAGCATGTACACCAGATGTTGAGCCTATTGCTCTTGAGTAGCCATCAACACTTTTGAGATATATAAACCCTCACTAACTTCCTCAGACTCCACGATCAGGACCTCCACGATCAGGTCAAGGGCTATTCAGGCACATTATGGCCAACAAGTCTTCAGTCTCGCTAAGGTCAATAGCTTCCTCTGTCTCATGAGATTAAATGCTTTTTCAGACTCACCGGGCTCAGTGACTTTTTCCAGTTGGGCTAATGGCTCACCAAGTTCAAACAGGTCAAGTACCCTGCTCTGGAGAACAGTTATCCCTGCTGACTCTGAGGAAGCCTTCACATTGCTCGGCCCATGAAGCTGTTGAGCCGACTGATCTTTATTAGCCATTCACCCTACTGAGTTCCACAAACCCTTAAAAATGTCCTTAGACTCAGTAGGTTCAACACTTCCTTATAGTCAGAAGTTTAAATTCTTTCTTACATTCTCTAGGCTCAAACAAGTCAATAAACCTTCAGACTTAGCAGGATCCAGTGAGTCTGAATAGGCACTGATCCTATTGAGGAGCCATTGGCCCCACTGACTATTGGTGGGGTTTGTTGACTCTACTGAATCTAAAAGAGTAATTTACCTTTCATCGTGAATTTGAATATCCATGAATCCTCAAGGCTTAATCAGCCGTCTGAGTTTTGACTGGAATTATTTAGACTTTATACTTTAGATTGTTTTTGTCTCTGTATCTCTGTGTTTCTGATCAGTTGAAACATAAGCACTGAAGTTTTTTTATTCTGTTTCTGATTGTACTTATTGTTGACACCCATTTCGGCTGTGTATTGTCGTTATTTGTATGTTTCGTATTCTGCATTGTCTATTTACATGTGTCAGTGTTTCCAAATTCAACATCCTACATGTGAGTAATCCCTGGCCAAAAAGGGGTTCTGATTCTTAACAAGCCTGAAGAAAGAAAACAGAGGATGCAGATCTCATCCGGTGTGTGTGTTACAGCTGTGTTTTGGGCAGTAAGGCTTTGGGAATGGTTCTTCTCTCTTTCAGAGCATTTCTGGGCTCCCGATGCTGGCTCAACCTTTACCCTCCACTTCCATCAATAAAACCACTCTGTGATTTCGTACTGGCCAGCAGTGCAGTGTGGCTTGTGGCCTGTGTGGGTCATTGACTAAAAATAAATAAATAAATTAAGCGAGAAGAAGTAAAGTGGGGGAAAAGAAAAAAGAATCGGTCGAGCCGAAGATTAAAGGCATAGGTTGGCTATTCGTTTTGTGTTATTAATGTTGGGATTACTAATTATACTCTTTAGAAGTTTTGAAGGGTTGGTTGATGATGCAGCAATTTAGCTCGTTTGGTGGAGATAACTTTGATCAAAGCTGCTGGTCAGGGAACGCCAAGGGCACGGGTAAAAACGGCGGGCATTTCTAAACGTTTTTTTGGGGAGTTTTTCTAAGGTTGGGGGAGCAATTGCCTGCATTCTAGCCTCTGCTGAATTCTAGATAGATCGCTAAAATATGTGCATGAGGCCTGATAAAGAGCCCCTTTCCGACACAAACCCCTCTCCTTTAAGCACATTCCTGCATTTTAGGGCAATCATGGGTGAAATGGTCCAAACGTCTGCTGAAGTCTCTCTCCTGAACAAGACAAAGGAAACTATTTCGGCACTTTCCCCGCTCCCCGTCAGCTGATAAAATAGTCCGCTCGGTGCCCCCACATTCCCCCCATCACCGTGGATTAATGTGTGCAGTTACAGATGTTATTAAAAACAGCCCCTCACATGATTCACACCCCGTTTCATCCGTGCTTCACCTGATCTTGCTGCGCTTTCGCTCTCCAGACCACCAGAGAAACATCACGATAATGATTAACATTCTGATCTCACTCACACACACATACGAGTTTAACAAAGATTTACATAACAGGGCAAAATATTCTGATTTATTCCTTTATTCATTAAAATAATAATGCATAACTAGAAGAAAATGTGAATGTAGTTGCCATAGGAAGTGGTGCAGATGTTTGAGCATTGCTGTGAGGATTTGACTGCATTCGGCCATTAGATCTTTAGTGAGACCCCACCCTGAGTCACAGATGTTTCAGCCTAGACTGTTTTTTCATTTGCTAGGGTGTTTCTAGGGTGTGGTGAGGTTGTTGCTTGCTGGTTCCTGTGGTAACTGTGGTGGTGGATATGGGGCTGCTAATGCAGCATAATAAAGGTTCATTAATTACATAATTATATAATTTTATCATTTTCACTTCCACTGAACCACCTATTTGGAAAATGTGTCAATATGTTTTTTTTAAAGCTGATTTCTGTCCAGGCTAAAGCTATATTTTATCAGGAGGACCAAAAAAGATGCCCATGTCCATCAGAATGATCTTCAGAACATCCTATGATAGAAATTTTAATTTTCCCCATTTTTGTGAAGGAATTTGGTTTGGTATTGTGTGTAGACTCTGTCAAGGTCTCTAAAAATGATGCTCTGCTCGAAATGTCCCATTGCTGTGAGGATTCTCAGCATTAGAGTGGTGAGGTACTGATGCTGAAAAATCACTGCGAGAATTTGATTGCACCCGAGACCATCAGTAGGGTCAGGTATGGATGCTGGAACATTGCTGTACGAATTTGACTGCATGTGGCCTTGATGGAATTTATGAGTCCCTACCAATACACATGGACATTAAAAGTATTGTTTCAACTCAGAATGCTTTCTGAATAACAGGTCAGCCAATCAGAATGGAGCTCGTTTTCATACGTTAGTCCTAAAGGCACAGTAACAAAAACGACTTGTTTAAATAAGAGGTGTGATGGGGTCATGTAACAATTAATGGGGCCACATTTATAGTATGTACAGCAACACAGATGTCATATGTGGGTCTCTAAATGTCAATTCTAGGACAAATAAACATTTGTTTCCTAAAGACACTTTTGTGAATGTAAATCCACAACTGTGACGCACACAAACACAAACACACACATTCAAACACAGATTGAGATGGAGACTACATCTGGTGCATCACATAAAAAAGGGCTGGGCCGGCTGTAAAACAGAGAGAGAGGGACGCAGAATTCTGCTCAAGTATGTTTCTTACCTCATGTGGGAACTACAGCTTCCCAATTGGCCATTCAGGACAACCAAACCACACAGAGTCCGCTCATTCATCTCTGGAACTCAGGCTGAAGGGCAGCCTGGCTATTTCTCATCATGAGACAGCTGTACTGTGGCTGGAACATAGCTGTGAGAATTTGATAGCAGACCCAATTGCAGTAGCGAGGTCAGGAACTGGTGTTGGAACATTGCTTTGAGAATTGGATTGCACGAGAGCTTTAATGATATCAGGTACTGATGTTGGAACATTGCTGTGAGGATTTGATTGAAAGAGAGCATCTGAGGATTTGATTGTATGAGAGCATTAGTGAAATCATATACTGATGCTGGAACATTGCTGTGAGGATTTGATTGTAGGAGAGCATTAGAAAGGTCAGGAACTGATATTGGATGGTCAGTTCTGAAATATAATATTAAAAATATTGGATGGAACTCAATCGCTCCAAACAGCCCAATGCTTTGGTAGAAATAACATGTTGGGGAAGTGAAAAAAGCTTCTATTTCAGTGGACACAATTTCTTAAAAAAAAAACATGAATCATAAAAGCAGTCTCATTTTATGAAATAAAATTTGATTTTATTACTGACATTTAGTGATACTTTAATTATTAATAATGAATCTCCCACATTTAGGACTAATACATAACTATAATTCAGAATCAAAAATCTTTCTTTATCCCAGAGAAAATTGTTTATTTGGTGACTGCCACATCACACAGACACAGAGGGACACCGGAATTATCTAAAATAAATAGTAAGATAAAGTTCATTAATACAATAAATAAAATGAGTCTAGTAAATAGAATCCAACAAAATAAAAGTGATCTTTTCTTAAAAAGCGTCCAACGTTTTGCTGATATGGTGATGGACACATATGTGTATGATGTGTAGTGCACTTGTGTTGTTGTATACAGTGCGGTGTTCATTTTTTAGAAACCACATGGACTGTATATGGTTCTATATGCATTTGTAGAACATATAGCTCTAAACAATCCACATTTTTCTTGGTGGTGGAGATATATGTGCAGACTTGTCAGGTTTTCTTTTGTCTGCAGTTCTGCAGTAAAGCTCAGCCAGGTGATGCTCACCCAGTGATGAACGAGATCCGCATACTCCCAAAACGTGTCCAGAAGTATTGGAGACATCTCCCAGAAGGTTTATCGCCCTCTGAAGATTTAAGGAAACATTAGTTGGCAAGCCACTAGGAAACTTTTATCACATCACTGAGGATCCTCACACATGTGTGTGGAAGCATCAGCCCTCAGGGATCCTCCAGACCTGCAGGTCCTCCAGCAGCATGGAAGGATTCAGGTTCTGACTATTAAGTAAAGGAGTACTGATGGACAAAGGTGCTCTCCTTCATTCTAGAGAGTGACATTAAGCTTATGAGCTTCTTCTCCAAAATTCTTTCTGTTGGTTTCTCTGTGTTTTGCAGTCCGTGTTTATTCTTTAGACAGCTGAAGCTTTCGTCCACAACTGGTGTGTCTCCCTGCTTCATTCCAGAGTTTAAAGTAAACAGAGGTTCTGACCCCACAGTGTAGATGTTTATGGTGTAACTAACGGGATCACCTGCAATCATGCCAGGATGCGTGGGATAAGTAAGAAGCATTCCTCTCCCACTCAACTAACACACTACCATCAACTCAAAGAAGATCCACATTTCTAGGACAATTAAAATGTGTCTGCCCTCTGTATTTTTATTTCTCTCCTGTTTCTGGCATATCTACCACAAGCCAGGGGTTTCTGTTCTTCATATCAAATCTAACATCAAATGAGAAGAACATACACAAGAGATCATTTCATTTATTGAAGAAAAAAAGGTCCGCAAGACCAGTATCATGTCAAGTAATTACACTTAATGACTGGTTGGCCCGCCCGTCTTACTTTAACTTACTAATTTAACCACACTGAGGGGTTTTCCTGCATAAACTACTAATAACTGACAGTTTTGATGAGTGATGGAGAAGAAGCAGGACCATCCTACCCACGGAAAGAGAGGGCACGGCTTCTCAGTGGGGTTAAGGACTTGAGAGGACCTTAATTTAAACAATGGTTCCCTTGGTTAATAATCCAAGTTTCCTGCTCTCCAGATTGATCCCTTGTTTAATAATCCAAGTTTCAGATCACAGATGAGACCCGAAATTCTGCAAGATATTCTTTTAGGGATCAGAATTCATGGTTCTGTAATTTCTCGCAAGTCATGCAAAGCTTAAAAGAGAAACCTCAACAGAAATACCTCCACCGTTTTCACAGCTGGTATGATGTTCTTATTGAAATTGCTATATTAGCACCAGATCTCTGCAGGATCCCTGTCTTAGTTTTCGCCTCACAGCTCTACTAAAGATTCAAATCCTTTTGCTAGGTCTTTTGCTAATAGTGCATCTGAGGAGAGCAAGGCCTGTGGTCTCTTAGATGCTTGCCTGGGTACCTAAGTGACATCCAGGATGAGTCAGTGTTGGAGGAATTTTGGTGCTTGCCAAGACCTTTTAACCTACTTTATGCTGGTAGAAAGTGATATTCCACAGCCATCCTCACATCTCTAGATTCATGGCAGCTATCCTAAAACAAATCTCAGCATGAACAGTGAGTAAGCACATTTTTAAAAACATATTCTCGAGATTGTCTTAATTTCATTGTTGACTAAAAGCTTCATTAGAAAATGTTAATCATATGAACTCTCTTAAGGCTGAGGCTATTGTAAGATATATTTTGCTGAAAAAAATGCTTACATTTGTTTTCATTTCCAAAAATCACCTTTAAAAAGACTTTAGGACCCGTCACAAAAATCCAGTCTCAGAACACATTAAGGAACATTTGCAAACTTTTGCGGAAGAAAGAAAAAAAAAAAAGTTTGGGCCCCCGTTAGATCATAGCCATCCTGCTGCAGGAGCTACAAGGACACGATGTTCCTTATAAGAGATGCAACAAGTGACTTAAGGAGCCCATTTGAAGCAGGACTAATGCAGTATTCAGTGAGTGCTGGTAAGCAGGGTGTACTTAGCTGGAGGCCAGATTTGTGTGTAAGGACAGGGCGGGGAGCCCCTGAAACATGAGTGAGCAGGACACGAGCTAAAGGTTTTACACTGGGGAGAAGAGTCGGACTCAGGGTCCATTTATAGCATGAGGAGTGAGGAAATATTTAACCCTGCTGATCAATATTTCAGCGAATGGCTTCCCGTGTCATCCCTGATTTCCCAGTGCGTAATCCGGAGGAAAGTGGAGCAGCCGCTCTTTCCCCCGTCACTTGAAAATGGACCCTACCCCAGCGGCTGTGTTGCCTCAGGTTGCCCCGAACATGTTGCGTATGGTGTTAAAAGCATGTTCCTGCTAGCCTGGCGTCAATATTTAACAAAACCTGCGCAAAAAAAATTTACCCCACTTCCTGCCATTCACACTAATGCGAGCTATTAAATAATTATACGGATCAAACTGCGATGTTAGCACAGATCAAGTATTTGTAAAGAAGCTGACAGAATGGGGTATGAGGCCTCAGGGGAGGCTCCACGGACGTTATAGCCCAGGAGTGTGAGGGCTCGCCAGCTTGTGCGGAACACGAGGAAGAACATGAGGAATTATTGTCTAAGACCCACTTCAGAGAAGAATGACCTGGACGGTGTCTTCAGACTCAAGAAGAATTACGGCTGACACACACACATACACACTGGACGTGCGTACGGAGGGAGGTAATTGCGAGGCCTTCTATAGGCCTGGAACAAAGTGCGAGTCGAGTCTTCAGAACACATTAGAGCGACTATGTAAGAACGTAATCTCGGGGTAGAAGTCGGAGATTAGAGTGATTAAAGGTTGTTGTGTGTGTGAGTTCTCCTGTGATCAGGCACTGGAGGATCTATCGGTTCTGACGCTGGCTTATCTTAGATCTGCTCCTAATGACACCTGAGTGAACTCCTCGGGATGTCCTGAATTCTGGTGGGGCTTTTTTTAAAATGATAGAATAACAGCCTGTAATTTAACTGAATACAGAATTAAAACCAGTTAAAATAAAACGTTCAAAACAATACAGCTAAAAAAAAAAAGGGGGCATGGACATCCGACCTAAACGGTAAAATTTCCAAAGTATGCAAGTCACTGTTGAAGTGCTTCTACATGTTCTTTCTAGACTTTTTCAGGAGTTGAGAGCATTTCTTAAATCTTATTTTTAACCTTGGTTACTTTGTACAGCAGCGTTAAAATGTGCTCTGTAAACAAATGGACTTCTTTCTGAGTAGTTGCTCCACATCATCAGGAATTATTGAGTTTGTTTTAAAGGCATTATGAACAGTATCTAACATGACCCATTATTTTTGACATGTGTTGAGAAACAATGGAACTTTCAGACCCACTTTAATGTCTTTCCACTTCTGCACACAGAGACCGTATATGTAAAATCCTCACTATATGCTGCCAGAAATGATGGGTGAACTTTAGGAGAAATTCATGCCTCAATTTGATAAGGGCTAGAGGCAGTATGCGGTGACAAATTTGCTTAGTAACACAAGATAGACAAGAGAATCTAGATTGTTAAGGTGCTCCAAAGACTGTTGTCCCTGATCGGGACAGCGAGTCTAACAGGGTGGAAGGGTCATTTCATTCCGATCTTGCATGTCAGAATCAGTTAGTCATTTGAAATGCTGTCTAAAGTGGGAGGTCATCAGAAAAATGAACGTATCTTTCTTTGTTTTTAATATTAGGAGAATTTTAAACATCACAGCAAAACTAAAGTCAGTGACTGGTACAGAATCACAGACCCTCACACACCCACATCAATAACAGGAAATGTTGACTGTTTCTTTTGCATCACCTGGCCCTCACTGATGTAATCACTTAGACCATACCAGTGATATTTTTCTTAATTTTCAGCTCATTCACAAATTTCCGATAAATATGATAGCCACTTGCATAATCAATGTGAAAGTAATAATGGGTGCTTCATTATGGATGCTGTACAGAAACTGTGCCCTTTAAGATAGATAGATAGACAAA
>JBBMFX010000002.1:209929-225867 GCA_037832545.1 Rhabdalestes septentrionalis | reverse complement strand
CAGCACTAGCAATACTGGAAACACGATATACAGAAAATACCAAGACAGTTACCTGAACTGTGGTTTTATTCCAGTTTCAAGGCCAAATGCTACTCGTTTTTTGCTTTTATATTTGACATGATGCTATTATTTGTGCATAAACATTTCTATGTATAGTAATAAACATACAGTTTGTTTGAAAACAAATATTTTGTCATTCTTACTGCAAACTTGTATGAGTGATAATATCATTAAATGTGGAGGGGGGGCCTTACAATATTTTCCAGGGGAAAAGGGGGTCTCAGGGAAAAAAAAAGGTTGGGAACCACTGCTGTAGAGAATGAGAAAATCTCATCTCCCCCATGCTTACCATGTTCTACAGAAGGCATTCTGTGGAGCTGCATCAAGGCGTGCCACGGGAATTGTTCTGCCTCAGAACGAAAGAACCCAAGGACGGCTCATAAATCATCAGAATCTTTTTCCCTCTGTTGCAGATATTCACACCACACACTGCATTCACACAATTCAATTATTGCGGACAATCACACACACACCCCTCCCATGCCCTTCTCTGTCTGTGTAGAAAAACGTTCCATAGCATGTGGGCCTTAACTGGCACGATAATTAAAATTGAACAGAACTGATCCATGAACTCTTCTCTTCATTTATTGACTCTGCTGCTAGAATACAGTCTCTGCCATAAAACACAAAGGTTTTAACAAATATTGTTCTATAATCATTCTTTTGTTCACATAGCTAAACCCACTATTATTTCATATACATTCATTTTTTGGGTGATATTTACTGTGGACTTTTTTAGGCAAACACCACAACAAACAGCAGACTGACAGTCTCTGTCATGCTAGTACTCATTAAACTGCTGTAAATAATGTCAAATCTTGCTAAAATGACACCACAAACACATTACTATAAATAGAAACCCCTGTTGTGAGTCACGATCAGACCTGCGCTGCTCTGCATGACAAGGCCAAGTTCAGCATCTGGCTGAGGACACCCCTCCCTTCCCTTCAACAATGCGTCTCTCAGCCCCAGTTAAAAACTTTCAGATCCAATTACCGGGAGGAAGAGAGGCCACCCTAAGTACTGACAGACACTCCAGCACCCGCCCCTATCAACAGCTTCTGCACAAACAACAACCCGCCACTGCTCTCCCACATTCTACAACCCACCCCCACCCCACAGCCGCCCCGGGACACAGTGCAGCTTGAACAGCTTGGGAGATAAGTCAAGTTTTGTCTGTCAAAACTGAAGTATTAGATTTCTGTTGTATGAGCAGTTGCTGCTAAACAAGATGAGACTGCGTTATTTTCTGTCATTCAGGCATGGCTTGGCCTGGGGGTGCTTTTCTGCTGCTTGGGGGTTGGGTGTAAAGGCTTAGGGTTTATCGAGGAGAGCTGTGGGTGGCATGGAATTTTTGGTTATGTAGGTGACTGCTGTAATGCTGGAATATTGGGATAGTTGGCCAATTAGACAGTAAGCTGAAGGTGTAGTGTGATATGGAGATCTTGGGTAGGGTGAGTGCCGGGTTAATGGAGTTGTCGGGTGGAGGACAAGTGGTGTAATAAGTACTGGGTTAGTATAATATTAGGGTATTAGCAGGGGTTGCCATAAGTGTTACGCAAACGCGTACCTAATTTGTGACTTCATACTGCGTGCCTTGTCCCACCCCGGCCCTCGTATTCATGGCCTGCCCCGGTAAGAGATCACCCCCTGCCCCACCTTCCCCCGGACCATGGCCCAGACACAGACCACTGTGTGGTGTGAGTTAGCTGAAAAATGTAGTATTGGGTTAGTTGGATGTATGGGTATAAACTGGGTTAAGGTGCATTCGGGTAGTTACATAAAGAGAAATTAGGTCAGCTGGATTATTTGTTGTTGGTTTAGTGATGTATTGAGGTTTATTATGGGATATTGTGGTATAAGATTAGTTGGATGCAGTATTGGAGTATTTAATGTTGAGGTGGTCTAGTAGTTGGCTTTTTGCATGTTTGAATGGATACTGGGATACTGGGTAGAACAGGGGTATTGGGTAAGTTACCTCAGTAATGTTTATTGGTCTACTACAGTGACTGGATATTGGGTCACTTGGTTACAAATGTATTGGGGCATTCAAATGCTAATGGCAATCAGATACTGAAGTTGGGTGCTGAGGTATAGAGTTAGACAGGAATGAGATATTTAAAAGTGAAAGTGAGCCACTTGTCATTTAAAACAGCACTGCACAGCATACAGTGTGAAATTTGTCCTCTGCGTTTAGTGCATTCACCAAGTGAAGCAGTCTAGAGCTCAGTGTGTGGGGACGATATCTTGCTCAAGTGTACCACAAGGGTCCCACTGGCAGTCCTGGGATTCAAACCCACAACCTTCCAAATGCAGGGGCAAATTTTTAAGCACCACGCCACCAGCTTGGAATAATTGGATGGTGGATGTTGGGTATTTAGGTGACTGTGTGGTGAGGAATTTTATACAGTCCTATCCAAACTCACTGTTCTGCATCCCTTTCTTCCATTATCTACAGCTCTATAGTAACTCAAGCTGGTAGCAATTGCTCCTTTTTAACCTCCAGATACACACACACTCAGAGAGGTCACTCTGGGATGTGTGCTGGTGGTTTATGTTTTATACCTCTAACTGGGAGTGTGTCGGCCAAGAAGTCTGACTCAATTTACCTAAAGAGGTGCTTAGTGATGGGTCGTGGGAGGAAGTGCTTTACATTTAATGAAGCAGATGAGGCCAAAGCTAGCAACAACCCATCACAACAAACCGCCCAAGCTGCAAATCAATTGATCACACTTCAAAGCATCTAACAGTGCTTTTGCATAACCAAACTCAGAATCCTGAACACAATCTGTCCTTCTATCTGTCTATCTGTGGTACACCTCATGCAGATCACCATGGGGCTTTTTTTTTGGTGCTAATCATTTCAGGAGACAGGAGCCATCCAGGGGGAAGAAGAGGCTATCGCCCCAGGGCCCAATGGTCAGTGGTTCATGCAGCCAAGAATATATATTCAAATAAACCCATGTAAGATCAGAAGGTCAGATGGGCATTTAACCCTTAGAGGTCCACAGTAATCACTACTGATTTGTGATGCTCTTTGTGTAAGGATCTGGTTATGTAATTATTTACAGTGGTTTTACATTCTCAGGAGGTTATTTTGCTTTTTCTGCAAAAACACAAATGTGGGACATTCTGCAAGCCTGGAATCCACAACCTCTGGACAAATTCTCCACAAATTTCATTGAGACACGAGTGTGACATAATTAATATAAAATGACAGTGTTATTGCCCCCGATAAGCACCACCCGTAAAGGTTAAAGCTGTCACCTCCAGTGATTTAGGAAGTGGACCTGCCTGTGCTTGCCCCATTTGGTCCATCCTCCTGCACCATCACAGCAGAGATGGTGGCTGTGATTGCAGCCTTTTCCTTTCTGGCCTGGACCCAGCATCACCTGAGGGCAGAAGGGCTGTGGGTGCATTCGTCCAGGGCAGGATGTGGGGACAGAGGGACAGGAGCTGGCTTTGTGAGTGGCAACAGGATCTAAATATATGAGCTCTGGCCTGAAGGTGGAACAGCGATGATCAGGATACAGAGATCGTTCCTCTGGCTGCTACAGATATCAGATTTTCCATCTGATATCAAAGGTTAAGCAGGTTTTATGATTGGAAGACACTAAGAGGGTAAAAATACATTATCATGTGCTGATTAAAGAATGGTGATCTTCATTTGGTTTAAAATGTTATGTTTGGTAAAGTATGTACTCATATTCTTAAAAATCTTCAGATTAATTTTTATTTCTTTAACATATATTAATAACCTGAAAAAAATCTTAAACTACAAATTGTGTAATACCAGTTGCACAGGTTACATTTCATTCAATAACCCTGTGTGTCAAATATAATATTTGAACAGTAATTTTGAATACAAATATGTTTCTGTATAAGAGAACATGCTGCCTTTCTACAGTTCCTTCTTTTTTTAAATGTTTTTTTCCACACGTTATCATTGTCAAATTGTACTGAATCCTGTGTTGGGTATAATATATGAATGCATATTAAGCCTCTCAAGTCTCGATTTAGGATCCAATTTATTTCACTTAATTAGATCATTGTATATTAAATGCTGAAGTGGTATAGCTAATTTCCAAGAGGATGTCAGATTTGAACACCGCTTGCTATCCTTTAATGCTAGCTAACACTTCTTGCTGTCCTGTGCTGCTGTGAGTGAATGGCTAGTCTTCTTCTTGCTTTATTCTAATGAGTAAAAGTCACCTCCACCATTACCTATTGCACCAAAAGTGCAGTTTGGACATAAACCCTTCGTTGCTAAAGATTTAGCCACAAAACAACACAATCTTTATCAACACGCTCATGCTAAAATAATGATTTTAAAAATCAGTAACCTGTGGTTTGATGTCCAGGCTTTGCAGGAAGGCTGAACAGAGGAAAGAGCAGGAAGTGGGGCCGATGGAAATAACTGTGTGATTGACAGGATGATATGTGGTGGATGTGAGTGCGGCCCGGCAGGCAGACGCACTAGCCTGAGGGCCTGATAGTGACACACTGGAATCTGTAGCTCTTTCCTCTGCTACAAACACATCAATGTCTCTCAAACAGCCGAGTGCTGTCAGCTTCATCAGCCCAGCTGGCCATATCAGCCCTTCCCCATCACATCCAAAGCTATGATAGCTGATGGAGGCCTTAGATAAGACTGAAGCCCAGACAAAGGCTGAACCATGTGCACTGGAGCGAGTGTCATGAAGCATGGCTTAGCAATGATGCTTTCAAAAGCAAAACAAAGATTTCTGTTTAAACAAACAAAAAGTACAAACTGTTTTTCTCTTGTAAGAGATGTTATAATCTGACACATCTCTCCTGATCTCACTGTGTCCAGTGTGATTCACCTCAAGGTAATAAGGAAATTCCACACTCTACCAATTAGCACAATGCTAATTGCATGCCTAAGGCATCACACACTCTCATCAAACTGCATCTGCAAACATGAACAAAGGATTTATATTAACTAATTCAAATTCAAAGGGATAATCACAATGTTCTATAGAGTGTAAACTGTCACATTACATTTTATTTGATGTAAATTATCATCGGGTAGGTAGTCAGATCAGATTTTTGCATTTTTATGAAAAGTGAGCTGATTACTGAGCTTCACATTTCTGGGGATTAGTTTAAACTAAAGTGGGATTTCAGTTTAAGTCTGGGTGTGTCTAAATCTCTGCTCTGTTTAGGACATTACAGAGGAGTTCCAGTTTCAAATCTTAGGACTGTGTTTTCAATTGAGAGGACGGCACGATTGTTTTAAACATTAAAACGATAAAAACAGCTTTTCACAGTATGAGTATGAAGGTTTTCTGTAGTCCGCATTTGGCATTTCAACTAGAACATTCCTTTAATTAAATGCAAGCTTGGCTAGCATGTTTTTTTTAGTCTAAAATAAAAGTCCCCTGTTTCCTTTAGGATTAGATCCGTCGCACCAGAGCATAAGTGAACTTCATCTCAGTGAAATCAGCCAGATCTGCGAGATTTTGCCACCGTCCGGTGCAGGAAGCAGCAATTTAATCACAGGATATAAAACAACACGTGCAAGTCAAGCACTCACAATTACACAACAGAGCTCAGAAACACAGCAGGCCTTATAGTCCCCCCTCGGACCGGCCGGGCGGCTGTTTTGAAGCGCGTGTTGCCACTCCGCCGCCGCTGAGGGAGAATGGAGCGGCACATCTGGGCCACTTTAATTGGAGAAGAGTGAGTGAGACAGACTGAGCTATAAAGCAGCACCACACTGAGATCAAATGCGGCTTATTGGTAGCACATTTGGACCACGGGCCATATAGAGCAAAAACACCGAATGTATGGGCCGCTTATTCTGAAGACTCGTTGATTTAAAGAGCCTGTAATGTGGAAAAAAAACAGGCTTCAGTAAATTAAAGTGTGATGTGGTTTAAAAAATACACAATACTTTCCAGGCTTTCCAGGTTTGTTTTTTTTTGTGATGTCACAAAGGACAAAGCATTCACAGCATTGTAGCTCCACCCATTCGTGATGTTATGAAGTCATAATGTGAGCAGGCCCCTTTTAAAGGAATAGTTAGTTTAAAGGCATGCATTTCGCCAAAATGTGTTCTGGAGTGATGAAGCTAACATTAGAAGTCAATAGCCAACCAAATCTTTTCCGTAAGTTCTGCATCCAGCTCATTACGGTGATGCAGACTTGTGGTTTAGGCTTCCTTATGACGCTTTGTGAACAGCAGTCCTGGTGTCGTCTGAAAGGGCCACCTGTTGCACTGAAGTTTAGTTTTCATTTTTACAGCTCGCATTAAGTCACACCACATCCTAAACCATGTCCACAAGTCTGATCCACCTTAATGAGGAAGTTCAGTTCATTTGCACAGCTCACAGCTGGATGAGGTTTGAGCAGTTTGGGGATGAGTTTAAAGATTTTGGTGATTATAGACGTTTACTAGTCTAGCCTCATAACTCCAGTTCTAAAGTAAAGAACCACATTTTTCCAAAAAATTCTACTCCTGGGTTCAGTGAAGCCGTGTACACTCTAGTTTAACAACAGGGTTGAAAGCATATGGCATGAGGCACAGCAGAGGATTGTGGGAGTGAAAATGTCTATTTTTATATTTTTTTCTGCAGGAAAAACAAACTTTCCTAACTCACTTAATTTCACAGAATTGTGTCATATAATAAACCAATCAGAATGGTGCATCACCCCGCCTTTAAAAGGTAGGGGTGCATAGCCTATTGGATTGCTATTGTAACAGCAGGTCTATTAGGTGAATCGGATCAGTTTCAGCTGAGGAAACAGACGAGTTAAAAATGCACTTAAAATGCAGTTAAAAATATGTGGCTGTGCTACAGTTCCACATGATGTTGTGGATGTGAGGCAACAATGGGAAGACAAATCAGTGAACATATCATCGTCTCTGACATAAAATAAAGCATCCGTTCAGTGCCAAAAGCATTGCTGAACCCAGAAGTGTGTCTGTTAAATAAACGTGCCGGTTAAATAAATAGTGTGCTTCTGACTTTAGGCAACCTTTTGGTCATTCAAATGTATGATGGTGCAAAAATTTCAAGGCCAATGCGGTTGGCCATATTTGATTTACAAAAGCCACCCCTACCAGCACTACCCACCACCTCTATTTGCACCTTGGGGTGTATGAGGTTTGTGACTTGGAGGCCAAATAGGACCTATAGCAGGCACGTCTCTCTGTGAACAGGTTAATAAAGAAATACACACACACACACACACACACACACACACACACACACACACACACTAAACTAAAAGTCACATTAGCATTTACTAGCATAACAGATCAATCTCTCTGTGTTAGTGGGGAAGTATATGAAGCCGATTCAAAGGTTTCTGCAATTGACACAGACCTTTATGGTCTCTTTATACTGTGCCAAAAGCCTGGCCCAGCCCCGCCCCTTCTGTTGAGACAGCCAATGAGAGGTGTGATCATTAATGTAAAAGCTCAAAACCCAGAAAACAAGTTAAGATGAAACTTAAGTTTGTTTTATATTCATCGAAGTAGCAACGAGTGAACGTTGTCTTTAATTTGAAGAGAGGCTGGAATGTGAGAATTACTTTTGTTCGTTCACAAAAGCTCACAAAATGCGAGAGAGAAATATAAGATATGGGCCCTTTATTGCTCTTTAAACTTTAAACCTGGGTCATGCTAAGCCTGGCCTTCAGCCACATCAATTACTCCCCTTTGTTCACGTTCAAACTCTTCGACTCAGTTCACCTGAAGCCTCCGCGATCATGTAAAGGCGCATTTCACCTTCAAGTACAAAGTCTATAATCCCACTCGAAATGTTCTCGAATGACAGCAGAACCGTCTTCAGAGCTGGCAAAGAGAGTCATTCATTTTAAAAAAGCTGGGCTTTGAGTCTCAGAATGCCAGGAGACACAGCGTGTGTGTGTGTGTGTGTGTGTGTGTGTGTGTGTGTGTGTGTGTGTGTATGTGTTCAGGCTGAGTGTGAGGGAGCCTACAGGACCTGAGTGGGATCGCATGATGACAGGGGCGGCTAACAACCTGATCCTTCATCATCTGACTGCACTTGATGAACTGCGCGGCTAGCATTACACCCCTGCTTTGATGATGCTGAGGGGGTGTCCCACTGAAACCTCAAAGTCCACACACACACACACACACACACACACACACACACAACTTCATCAAAGGCTTCCATCGATGTGTCATCAATTTGCATCAACGTGACCGCCTCTAAAAGAACGGGTTGGTGAAAAATGTGGTTTCTGACTTGCTATCATCTGTAAACACGGACAAAAGTAGCAGAAGCTTCTGAGCTGGAGTTCTGACTGGACTTTAGACCATGTTTACTACAGTTTTAGGGATTTTAGCTGAAGTGAGTCCACTGAGGGAGTCCAGTTCTTTTCAAGAGTCCCAATAGATTCACAACCTTGTAAAATCTCAACTAGATCCGGAAATGGGGTACAATGGCTGTGGAGTCTCTGAAGCGATGAAGCTTCAACTTTTTAGGAGTAATTAGAGTGGAGTTTGATCCATCACTACCTGACCTCATTAATACTCTCATAAAATCTAATCCTCACAGCAATGTTCCAACTGTACCAGGTCTCCTGCATCAGAGTTCCAGCATCAGTACCTGACCTCCCCAGTTTTCTTGTGCAATGAAATCTTCACATGAAAGTAGCAACCAGTAACCTTTCAGGATAGGAAGAGGTTTTTACTGCAGTTTAAAAAGAGGAGAGGAGATGTGCTTCAGTTAATGTTTGTAGAGAGCAGTGTGTCGTACAAAACCAGAAACCGCACAAACAAATCTATTGGAATTTACACTATTTACACTACAGCTCTACCGTCAGTGACATATCTAGAACAGACTATGAACTGCTCACACTACAATTCTTCAGACAGTGACATATCTAGAACTGGCTGAAACCTGCTAATCCTGCGACTGTGCAGACGGTGACATATCTAGAACTGGCTGAAACCTGTTTACACTGTGGCTCTATAGTCAGTGATACATATACAACTTACTGAAACACTGCTGTGTCTTTTTACAATAAGTGACTTGTCTAGAATTGACTAATACACCTAGAACTTTCTGAAAGTCTTCAAATTTGATATTTTAGACCAAACTCCCTTTTTAAATGTGCTGGAAACACGTTGGAGAGACAGGGACTCTGTAACTTTCCTGGTTCTCTGGGCCTGCGCCCCTCTCTGACCCGGCCTCGCCTCCAGCTAAATGTAGAACCCTGTCGGGCTGTTTTTTTTGTGAGTGTCTCCAATGAAAACACGCATAAAATAATTTACGACCCTCGCTAGAAGGTTGCCATGTAATCGCAGAGTGCTCCAAAACACAAAACACACTGTATGTTTGAGTGTGTCTGTGTGTGTGTGTGTGTGTGTGTATGTGTGTGTGTGTGCGCGCTGTCCTGTTCCACGTGCCCATACGCACACAGCGCGACGGTTCCGTCCATCGACTTCTGTTTTAACTCTCCGTCCTTTTCCACCCCTCCTACCGTTCGCAGAAGGAAAAACCGAACTCTTTCTACTTCCCGCTGCTTTTGATGTCTAAAATCTTTTGCTGGGTTTAAACATCTGTTTCCAAATAGCCAGCAGCCACTAATTAGAGCTTTTAACAAGACAGAACGGCGTGAGAACCAGAGGGTGGGCATGAGGAGGCATGTATACCCCACTGAAACCACCACATTCCTCACCGAGGGCCTGTCTTGAGAGAGAGAGGGACAGAGAGAGATAGAGAGAGAGTATGACTTATTATCTATAACCTCACCTGCACACGTTCTCATTGCCTCTCTGAAAGCTCCCCTACACCCCTGACATGCCCCTGAAAACCATAACTGGACATCTCCACTACCTGCCAACTTTTCCACACCACAGGTTTTTCCCAATTATCCATTTATAAACTAATTCTTACTCTTGTTAAACCTAAAAGTTGAGTGAACAACTATGAATGAAAATATGTGAAATAAACCCAGTTTCCTCTCTAAGATGAGAGAATCTGTAACAGTGACTCCCATTAACTGGTTTTGGTGATGCAGAGTCAAATTATAGACTGTCCTTTAAATGAACTTGTTACTGTTTCAGCACTTAATTGCTCCTTAAATATCCAACACTCATCTGGTGATCCACATTAAAATTATAACTGTATTAAGTGCCTATAATTGTAAAAAGGCTAATATAGGAATTCAAATGTTGCATAAACTGTACATTTATTTGTTAGCGAAAAAAATATTGAATATATTTTAGTAATGAATATGTAACTTTTGATTGGTTGTGGACCAAACGATGCATAAAAACAGAGCAAAGAATGATGCTAGATAGGTTCCTATACAGACAAATGCAAATGGTCTTCAGGTGCTCCTGAGAATAATTCAAATGATAGAAGGAGGAAATGAAAGAGAAGAAAATATGAGAGAGAGAGAGAGAGAGAGAGAAAGAGAGAGAGAGAGAGAAAAGAGAAGAAAGTATCATCTCTGAAGAATCTCACTATATTATAAATACCACATCATACCCTAACACCTGTTAAGATCATCTTGCAAAATGAAAGCTGAAGATTCCGCTGTCAAACATAAACCATGCGGACCCTTCGCAGAAGGAAGAACGTTCTTGGAGGGAAATTCCACCAATGCTTTTAATGTTTCTGCATAACTCGTTGTTTGAGACGTAAACAAGTCAATCAGCGCATGTCTGGTGTGAAACAGTTTACTGTAGATTCTCTGAATTATTTACAGTGGAGGGGTCTAAGCATTTTATTCTCTATCGCCCCCCAGTGAAACTCCACCTGTCTCTGGGTGCTTAAATGGTAAAATATGGTAAAATACTAAATCTGATCTATATCACTTTACTCAGAACTCTGGTAGAACAACGTCTCAGAAGTCAGGTGGCGCAACCAGAACCATTTCAGGTAATGACCTTCTGGTTCCATTCACCACCACTGTGAACAGTTCTGAACCCTCTTAAAAATTCTTTGTTTACATCTTAAACAGTTAATTATGGGGGAATTTGGGGAAATAGCTGGAATTCCCCACCAACTGTTTAAGAATTTCTAAATAAATGGTGGAGTTTTGAGGTTGTATTATGACATGCGATGATTTGGGTAATGTGTCTGTCATCATGTGGAGCTTGTTAAGTGGAGAAGCTCCTGAGCTGGCAAGTGCTCTTTGTTTCTGCTTCTCACTCTCGGCTGAAGTTCTTCCAGCAGCTTGACATTTTTTCAGTAGCTCTTTTTTCTTTTTCTTTTTTTCCCCTTCTCTCACAATCACCAGTGCCAAATAGGTTTCTTGGCAGTGTTTCTGAACAATGACTTCCCTCTCTTTCTTCACACCCTGCACTGACACCACCATCACACACACACACACACACACACACACACACACACACACACACGCACAGTGTAATCCAGCAATACACACAAAAATCAGAGCAGCTCCTTTCATCCTCTCGTACCCAGTCCAACACAAACGGCACAAGATCAGAGGGTGCCGATGAGTTATGGCTTCAGAAACAACCGTGACCTCAAACCAGGGACGAAAGGATCGATCAGAGTCACAACAGCCTCCTAACCTCAAAACTGGCATCCAGTTTTTGACACCAGAACATAGAGAAACAGAGAGTTATCTTTCTCTTCTTCCTCCTGTCTGTTTCTCCTAAACACACCTGAACTCATAAAATCATCAATATGAGATTCTTTTGATTTTCTCCCACTTCTTAAATTCAGCTCCTAAGAAAGAGCTCCCGCTAACATCAGCCTGATCACATCAGTTATACTATAGTTCTAGTGTATCTAGAACCAGCTGAAACTTGATTATACTACAACTGTAGAGTCAGTGGCATCTAGGACTGACAGAAAAATGGGTGTATCTAGAACTGATAAAACTTTCTTACAATATGACTCTACAGTCAGTGACAGATCTAGAACTCACTGAAATCTTGTTACACTATGGCTCTTCAATCAGTGACATATGTAGAACTATCTAAAACTTGCTTACACTACTGTTCTATGGTCAATGACATCTAGAACTAATAGAAACTTGGTTACACAATGACTCTAAAGTCAGATACATAGTTAGATCTTATAGAGACCTGGTTACACTATGGTTATACCATCAGTAACATCTAGAACTGAAAAAACCCCATGCTAATACTCTAAGGTCAGTAGTGTCTAGAACTGACTGAAATCTGGTTAAACTACCGCTCTTCAATCAGTGACATGTCTAGAACTGACCAAACAATGCATTTTTATTCTAGACTTTGCATCCTTCATGTAAATGCCTGATTATCTGATGCATAGGCGGTTCTACACAGGGGCCAAGGCCCACCTAGAATTGCTCCTGGCCCCCCTTATGGCCCCCTTGCACTGGACAGCCAAAGACTGAAATATAAATTTCTTATTGCGACATGCGCTGGCTCGAAGAACGAAACTAACGCTAGGTGTGTTCTAGACGGACTACGTAAATAACGGAACTAACTATGTGTGTTCTAGACAGACTGCGTAAATAACGGAGCTAACGCTACTTGTGTTCTAGACGGACTACTTAAAGCGCTACACACACATGCGCACAAACACACGCAACACCCCCCCACCCCAACAATGGACAACGTTGTACACTGTAGTTCACACTGGTTATATTTGCCCCCCTTTAAACACTACCCCCCGCCCCTTTGCCCCCCTGTTAATTTTGGTCTAGAAACGCCACTGATCTGATGCCAAATATTTAAAGACAGTTTCAGACAATCATATTCACAAACACACCTTGAATTTACCACCAACTGTCTTGCTTCATTATTATTTTTTAATCATTATTACCATAATTAAGTATTTAAAAGTACTAGAATGTAATCACGTTACATTACTCTAATATGGTAATCTTCCGGATTATGGTGCAGATTACATTATTAACAGTTAATCATAATATTTACCTGTCCCAACCGTTGATGTGAGGCAACACATGATGTGAAACATGCTATGCAAATGTGTGTTGCACTTTGGCCTAGCCTAGCGACCTGCTATTTGAGTGATTAGCAGTAGAACCAGATGAAAAAAGACTGATAAATAAAGGTAGGTGGACCTATCAACCTAACCACTAGGTAGTGAGAAGGATGGAAGATCTAATCCCAACTGCTGGCTTCACCACCGAGTTACCCTTGAGCAAGTTACCCCTTCCACACACTGCAGAGAAAGAACTTCACTGAGTGTTGTACTTATATGACTATGCATGTGAAAAAATAAAGAATCTTATCTTAATAAACTCACTTTTGTGTCCTCACTCAGCATAATGTTCTACCATCTGCAGCTACAAAACACAAGAACCTTGACTGAGCGCTCTGAAGTGGCAAGGCTAACTATGCTAGCTCCATGTTTGGGGATGGTGTCTAACTCAAGGGTACCTCAGAGATGATACTACCAGTGCTGCGGTTTGAACCTATGTCTTTTTGATTGGAGGGGAAACTCCTGAACCACTAGACCAGCAGCTGCCCCAGCATCTCCACATCATCCACTGAGCAGAACACACCTCACCTTCTGTAGTAAACAAGGCCCTCCAGGTAGCTTTAGCATTAGCTTTTCTACTGATTTAACCCCAGTGGCTGAATGAGTGAGGCACCTATCTCTTAATTAATAAATAAATAATATTCAGAAGTAGAATCAGAGTCCTTTATTGACACTGGATGAAACTGCTTATGTTATGACTCCAGAGATAAAAACAATATAAAATATATAGTCAGTAAGTAAAAACTCTGCAAAAACACTCAATCTGAAATTCACTATGCGCTATGTAAAAAATACGAGGTATAAATACTACAGATAAATAACTTACAGTTAACTGAATTCTAACGAGACAGATGGCAGTTAAAAGCCTTAAATGGTACATAGTAGAAACCAGTAAAATTGATCTAGGTCGTGATATTTCACCTGGTAAGGTTATTGCACACAATCATATATTGCACATAAAGATAATGTTGATGAAAGTACTGAAGCCAGATTTAATCAAACATTATCCTCAGGGGACCTAAGTGGTGTAACATGACTAAACACTGGGTCCATATCAGGAGTTCCAAGACAATATAAGTAGTCTCTCTCTCTGGGGGGGTAGGGTGGTCCTCCCTCTCCCCATCACTCAGTATAACTGTCCTCTCTCTCTCTCTGGGGGGGGTAGGGTGGTCCTCCCTCTCCCCATCACTCAGTATAACTGTCCTCTCTCTCTCTCTGGGGGGTAGGGTTGTCCTCCCTCTCCCCATCACTCCGTATAACTGTATAACTGTCCTCTCTCTCTGGGGGGTTGTGGGGGGTGGGGATGGGGGGGGGGGGGTAGGGTGGTCCTCCCTCTCCCCCATAACACAGTATAACTTTCTTCACTATCTCTGTTTCTGTAAGGTGGTCCTCCCTTCATAGATCTTTTACTGAACTATTTCTATTGATCCTCCGATCTGAGCTTGTACTGGGGAACAAATAATTTGCAGGCAGGACGAGTGGACCAAAAGTGAGACCTGAGTGTTACCCGAACAAATTCAGAAGAAACGAGTTCTGAAGAAACCCACCCCCCCATTATCTCCCACACGCTGACCACACAGCCATGTTTAGTCTGAATAATCAAGGAGAGCAGAAATGGGCTGATGGAACGATACAGGGCCAAATTGCACAGAAGGAAGGAGCAAACAATGACTAATTTACAGCTGTGGGAGAGACATCACCAGTGTCACACCACATATCTGTTTTGTCCAGGGCTTCTGATAACATTTCTTGTATTTTGTATCTAACATGAACAAAAGTATTGAGACTTCGGACCTTTATGCTAACAGGACATTGAATTGAAATCCATGGCCGTTAAAATGGAGTTGATCCCCCCTTGCAGTTATAACAGATTCCAATCTTCTTTTTGGAGATTCTGTAAGCACTTGTGTCCATTCATTCTGTAGAGTATTTATGAGATCAGACACTGATGTTGGACGATAAGTTCTGGATCACAATCTCCATTCCAGTTCATCCCAAAGGTGCTGGATGGGGTTGAGGTCAGGACTCTGTCTGGACCAGTCAAGTTCTTCCACACTGAACTCCTCCAGCACGTCCTTATAGAGCTGCTTTGTGCACTGGGGTAGAGTCATGCAGGAATAGAAAAGTTGGATGCATGGCGTTGTACAAAATGTCTTTAATGAAACATTAAGATTTTCCTTCACCGGAATTCCTTCACCAACTGAATTCAACAATTAAGAGGTATGTCCAAATACTTTTGTCCATATAGAGTATACTTTTGTGTAATACAGAAAACCTCTACTACCTGGTTTACACTGTACGATTATGTTCTGTTCCCTGATGAATGATGACAATAGTGAAACGTACTGATTTCTTTAGTCGTTTCATGATAGTCCTACGTCATATCGTGAGAGAGGATCAAAGATTTGGCAATGATAAAAGATGCTGACCAAATCCAGCCTTTAATCTCTCAGTGCACGTGTTGCTATGATTTAGGACTACTGATGAGCCAATAAAAATGCAGCATGAAACAACATATTTGACTACAAATTCCAAACAGCATGGAATAGAAATGAAGGAACACTACACGAACATGCCGCCTCGTCCTTGGATTTTCTCCACCCACTTTAATAGCGCGGTTTCCTGAGTGAAGTTTATCTGGTTGTGTTAGCAGGGCAGCCAACTCTCACGCAGTGAGCGTGAGACACACGCATCTGACTGTCTTCACATGCTCTCGCGCCACACCTCCGATTTCTCACGCTGAAAAGCAATTTTTTCTATTTTTCCCATTGAGCGCAATCCTCAACAGTAGGCGGGCCACCGAATGTCGCAGCAATGCTCGGCAAATTAAGAAAGGGGGGGGGGGGGGGGGGGGGGGGGGGGGGGGGGGGGGGGGGGGGGGGGGGGGGGGGGGGGGGGGGGGGGGGG
>JBBMFX010000002.1:177115-189236 GCA_037832545.1 Rhabdalestes septentrionalis | reverse complement strand
CACACACGCACACACACACACACACACACACACACACACACACACACACACACACACACACACACACACACACACTGAATGCAATTCTTCGTTCTCCTAACACAATGTATATACATATTGAATTGCCTTAAACAACTCACTTTCTCTTTTCTGCTATAATTTGTACAATTAATATTTATTGTTCTTGAATTCCTTTCTGCATTTTTGTACACTTAATGACTCTTAATGACCATTATACTGTATACTTTCAAACTAATGCTATAGCTGTTGGCTGCACAACAATATGCTTGTCCTATTATTATGTTGCTTTTGTGTACTCCTTGCACTCTCTCTCTCTTTGCATTGTTTCCTGTCTGTGTTTGCTCTGGTGTATTGTTTCCTGTCTGTGCTTCTGTAGCCATGTGCAGTAGTATTAGAACTGAGGGGGAAGACTTACCAGAAAGGGGATGATCTTTGCACTTAAACATGCATATCAACATGCAAAAAACACAACAGTGTTCCCCTACCATTGACTAAACCAAGTCAGCCTGCCTGGTGAAACTGACATGTCATGGCCTGCATTAGATGTTAAAAAACATTAATGTCTGTGCAGTGTGTTTTCTGGTTTCCCGGCCACAACGCAGAGAGAGAAACAGCTGAAGTGGAAATGTCAAACACCTTTTGGACAGTCATCTTTCTCTGTCCGGGGCTCTAACCTGTTCAACCTGTCATGAACTCAAACTGGCTTCAGAATGGAGACGTTTTAAATATGAAGTTAAACCTCTTTTAAAAGGATGTCAGTCATTTGATCGTAACTAATTCACTGAATTTTTACATGTCTCATGTTTTAAGTTTGTTTTAAACTGCACTGTACTGCATGTTGTGCTGTGTTGTGTTGTAAAAACCCCACTAGGGACGAGCATTGCAAATTAGCTTTGGCTATAAGTGCTACAGTATGAACATGTTAAGTGTTCCTACTTGTCCCTACTAAATAAATAAATAAATAAATAAATAAGGCTGGGCCACCGCCTGGAGAAAGGTGTTGACAGTGGTGAGGTGGTGGAGGTGGTGGTGCCTGGCTTTGCTATAATGTAAATGCAGATATCAGCCACCAGCGCTTTGGGGAAGTCTGGCAGCGGGAGGCTTCTCGCCCCAGATCCAGGCGGCGCAGGCTGTTGTGTTTGACTAGGAACAAAACAGCCGGCGGTTATTTGATCAGGGGCACAAATATGCGAGGCTCTTTGTGCAGCACCCCGGCACCTCGCCTTGCCTCGCAACAGGAAGTTGAACCTGCCCCGGCCTGAGCTGCTCTCACTGACACGTGGTCTTTAAAGAGCTGTAATTGTGGAGAATGTTTCAAAACAGCAGAGCCACTTAAGCCTCCACCTATAGACACAGAGGAATTTATGATTAATTTCCATCTCGCGAGGCAGGCAGTCAGTCAGTCAGTCGGCCTCAGTCTGGCTCCATCCGCCCCAGACGCCTTTGCCGTCCATGTGGGAACATGTCTCCCCACCTGAGGCAAAATCATCCATTCAGCTAAAGCTCCTGCAGATGACACGGCTGTGTCTTGAATCAACTACTGCAAGCAGAAGGGCAAGAGTGCATACGCAGTTGAATAAACCCTTTAATGTGCAGATAAAAGTTTAAAAATGTCCTGTGGAGCTTCAAAAGTTTCATTAAGCTGTAGAAGAATCTATAATATTACTGTATGTGGAGGCAGTTCAGGTTTCTTTCAATGACATCAGGTGTTTTGATCATTTGTGTCAATTCTGTTTCCTGCAAAATGTTCAAATGTAAATGATCCCACAACCAAAAATGCAAGAGCTAAAAAATAAAGTACACAGGCCTATTTTCTAAAAATAGAAAAGAGGCCTCAATTCTCTGAGTTAAATTCGACAACCCAAGCCTAGTTCATGTCTAGTAATAATTATTTTATATTATATGGCAAATTTTGTATTTGTATTTTGTGTCTTTTCTGGCCTTATGTGTATCAGAAAACACTTTATTTCAGAAGATAAATAACCGATAATATTAACCAAAACTGCACAATTTCTCAAGTATAAATGCATCAATACAATCTGGATAAAAACACATTTTCATCTAAAACTATGACCAAATTAAATTTTGGTCATTAAATGTTCATATTGAAATGACACTGCCAAACAAAACTACTGGCACTAAATTTTGAACTACACATGGCTACTTTCTAAGACCAAAATTAAACCTAAACCCTGGAAATAGTGTGTGCAGTCATGAGGTTTGGCCCTGAACTTTCTCAGGTCCAGTAAACTGCATAAAAGTGGGTGCAGTGCCTAAATTGGGGGCAAAAAGGAAAGTCTAGCAGGTATGGAGGCAGTCAAAATATAAGCCAGAAATCTAACCAAATTCATCTGCTGGCATTCAAGCCTGGCCTGAGGCTGTCTACCTTGCCTGACCTGGATCAATAAGTGCGCCCTCTGCTGGCACTGAAACCCAACAGCAGGATTCAGGAGTCTTGGGAATGCCAGAAATCACACATACATATTAGGTTTCTCTCATATTAAGTTGCCCCACAATGGAAGTCCACCATTTTCCCCATCCAATTCAGTCCAGATGATGACAGGTTCTCTATTTGAATCGTGGTTGCTCATGTTCTTTTTCTCATTCTTTGGGTAGTGGTTCTTCAACCCTGCCCCTGGATTCCATCTGCCCTTTTCATTCCAATTCTTTACCTGTTCCAAACACAAGGGATGTGAAATACGGTCTTTTGGACATTTCCTCTATGAGTCTCAGTTCCTCTCAGTGGTTCTTCCTCATGTTCTTTATGAGTTGCTCCTTTTGAGTCTTGGTTCTTTGTAGAGGCTCTCCTTCATACTCTAAGGGACAATTCCCTTATAGTCTTCATTCCTCTCAGAGGTTCTTCCTCCTCCTCTTAGGGAGATGATCCTTTTGAGTCTAGGTCTCTCTTCATAGTTTTAGTGAGTTTCTCTTTTTGTGTCTTTGTGGTTATTTCTCATGCTCCTAGGAACATTTTCCCTTTAAGTCTTGGCCCCTCTTAGTGGTTCTTCCTCCAGTTCCTAGTGAGTTGTTCCTTTAAAGTCTTGTTTAATTTGTTGTCCTTGTTCATGCAATTGGTTCTTCTCAGTGGTTCTTTCTCATGCTCTTAGGGAGTTGCTTCATTTGAGTCTTGGTTTCTCTTCATTGTTCGTATCTTCATGTTCTTGAGGGGTTTTACCTTTTGAGTCTTGATTTCAATGTCTCTTCTTTGCAATCTTTGGACAGTGTTTGCCAGCCCTTGTCCTGGAAGCCCATTTTTCTGCACAGTTTAGTGTTTTCCTGCTCCCAAAACAAGGGATGGGAGCACCAATTTAGGGATCTATTCTCTTTAAGACATGGTTCATCATGGGGTGCTCTAAAGGAATTGTTCTGTGTTTTTTTTTTCTCCCAATTGTGCAATTAAGGGGATGATCCCCCATTTCTGGAACATTACTTTGGGATAACAGCATGATTTATTTGCACAATGCCCATTGGTGGCTACCAGCCATCATTGTTAGCATTGTTACTCACCCTCAGCTTGCTCAGCTCTGTCTATGGACTTGTCTCAGCTGATTACAGATCTGAACTGGACTTAACTCAAGCAGCTTGCACTAAACAGTATAGAGCCAATCAATTACTGAGTTGAACCCTTAGCTACTGTGAGGAAAACCCCCTGTGTATAACATTAGATCAAACATTTAAAAGTATTCTTGTTTTATGGCTTGTTCTGACTAGTTCACAAGTACGAATAAGTCTGCTCTCTTGATGGAGGAAGCTTAGGCCACCACAGATGATCTTTGAGATTTTGAGAAGTTTATAAAACATCAGATAATGCGATCCACTTTTGGAGGCACCGGCAGTAAAACTTGAACAATGGCGCCTATAGAGAAAAATAGGAGGCTACATTAGTTCTACTACTCCCTTCAAAGGGTCGGTACATTAGTCATTATGTAGGGGCAATTTGGGGTGTAATTTTGCAGAGGTAATTTAAAGCAAGGAAAGATCAGTGAAGTGAAGATGTAAGTGAGTGTCTGAGACACAAGGACCAGCCTTGTTCATGTGGCTATGGGGGTCAGTTCGTGGAGAACTGGAGAGAGCATGAGCATGGGGTCCCAAGATCAAGTCAAAGTTCATGCTCCACCCAAACCTCGATTAAGCCAGAGAAGAAATGTCAGTCCAAATCAAACAGGACCTGACTTTTCATGTACTGGATATTTTTTGTCAAAAAGTTCATAGTCCTGGTTAGGTTTGAATTTAATTTGGATTTCTCTTTTTCCATCATCCAGACTTTATGTTTAACGTCTGAGACTTAAAATCAGGATTGTGGCCTCTAATTCAGTCTCTGAGTTTAGGTTCTGGTGAAACATTGTGGACTACAGTCGGTTGAGACCTTTGGTCAGGGATAGTCGGGTTCAAACCAAGTTTTGTCCACCACCGTTGGCTTCAAATGGAATTTTTCACACTACAAATGGCTTGAGACAAAATGATGTCAGCTACAGTCAGTTCCAGCCAGATTTTTGCAGCTACAGTCAGGTTCAGACAGGACTGTGCTATCTATGGTGGGTTTCAGATGGAACTTGATAGGGCTACAATTGTGTTTGGATAGAATATTGTCAGCTGTCTTTGTTCTTAAATGTAATTTTGATGGCTACAGTTGGATCAGATGGAATTCTGTCCACTACTGTCCGTTCAGATATAACTGTGGGGCTACAGTTGGTTTCTTTGGTGAAGTAACAGTCAGGTTCAAGAAAAATCCTCTACAGATCAGTTCAGAATTTTGTAGGACTACTGTCATTTCAGACAGAATTTTGCTGGACTATTGTTGAATTTTCATGCTGAAGTTCATGCTCTGGGACAAATTGTAGGATTTAAAGAATTAAAGCTCACCTTGCTGCAGGATTTTTCCAAAATATTTGTTGTGGCTGGTACAGTTCCACCGTCTGAAGCGGAACTGGTACTGGCACTCTCGGACCCCCAGCCTGGCACCTTTGGCGACCTCGTTGACGATCTCTGGCTGGGTCTGGCACAGTTCAGCCTGCTTGCCAGCCAAGCGCTTGGTCTTTCTACAGATGCTGTTCGGGTCCATGACCAGAGGACTCCCCACTGCCCTGCAGAGCACAGCATGGCATCTTATCGGATCATCCAACAGGTCCAGCACAGATCATACTTTATAACCCGCAAGAGAAGTCAGAAGTGATGACAAGATCATGTTGTAATTCTTTATTAATTATTTCATACTCATAACCTCTCTGAAACTGTGTGGAGATATTGTGTGGAAAGAGCATATTCTAAACCATCACTCCAGACCATATTAGTGGGCTTAGACAGAAGCTAAATTATTCTATTATGATTTCAGTTTAAGGTTAATTCTTGTTTTGCATCTTTGACATTTGTAGTTTAATTTTTTGCCAGTTTAATATCAAAACAAACAAATGTTGAAAGTGCATACTGACATGAATGTAAATCAATTATAAAGCTAATTGACCTGTAACACAATACTTCATTAACCTATTCATTACGAAACATCACTAAGACACTTAAAACCTTTCTTTCATCACAATAAACTCTCATAAACTCTCCCTGAAGCAAGAATACACACATTACATAAAACACCTTTATATGATTAAAGCATCTGCACTTGGTTTATTAGTCCTGTTGAATTTAAACTAAACAATGCTTCTGTAGATCTGAATGTGAAAACAGCAAAAAACTAACGAATTTGATATTATCACTGACCTGTAAGAATGGTTTACAAGTGGTTTTATATAAGCACCTCCACTTTGGTTTCCCTATAAAGAACCCCATGAACCCAAGAGAGTTTCAGCTCACTTTGTAAGTCTGCACATTTTTAAAATGCGTCTGGATTAGAGCAATTTTTGGAATGCATGAATGAATAAATAATTAAATGTGAATGTAAAGCATGATAAGACGTTCCCCGTCTCACTGTATTGGGCTTTTGGGTTTGGAAAAGCTGATTGTTCTTCACCCGTGACAAAGAAAATACACGGAGATAAGCAAACTACTGGAGTTAAGACTTACTACAGAATCAGCGATAAGCGTATAAGTCCTTTGACTATAAACAGAAAAGAGAAAGCTGCGTTTTTAATTACTGCTCTTTGTTCAGACGCATATATATTAGAGTCAGACGTCGCTGTAACAATAAACACACGCCGTTTAAAATCTTAATTGGTGCGTTTCGTCAAACGTGACGACAGATGTGTGTTTACACTTGGCTGAAACTGTTTACTTCGAGCAGCGACGGGAGAGGAATCGTGTTGCCGTGGCTTCCCGTGACAGAACCTCTGACGTAATGTGAGAACGGCGTGGTCCTCCGGGCCCTCTGGCTGGATCGGTGGCGGGCCTCTGGCCGGATCAGGCTAAAGCTAGTTTTTATCGTGGCGGAGCTGTCTGGAGGAGCTGAGGCTGAGAGAGAGGACACCTCATTGCTTCTCATTCACCCCTGTCAAGACTAATCTTTCAGACTAATGGCATTCATTTGCCGTGCGGGTTTGTTTTAAGAAGTCAAATGCGCCGCTCTTGCCAACCTCTTCCACGGCGGTCCGGCGAGAAACACGAGAGCAGAGATAGCAGGTTCACGAGTGATGAGTCCCATCTTGATTGGCTGCATATTTCATTTAAATGAGGAGCACTTACTCGATGGTGGTGTCAAGACCCAAGATGCCGTGGAAACAGTTTTTGGCAAAGACCAGATGCTCGCATGTTAAAGCAGAGTCGTATCAGAAACATGTGAGCCAGCCGTTAAGAGGGAAAAAGGACGGAGTGCAAACGTTTGGGCACAGCTGGGGTTTTCTGAAAGAATGTTTTTCAAGATCTAAAGACAAACATGAATGGTGTGGCCGGGAGTCCATAACTGTACTCTCCCCCATCACTCTGTATAAATGTTCCTCTCTATGTCTGGGTGGAAATAGTGCAAATATAGAGTACATTTACATTTACGGCATTTCGCTTTTATACAAAACAGTAATTCTGACAATGTTTCTCCGGCACAAATATGAAGTAACAACCACAGCATCTTGTGTTTACAGCAAAGTGTATTCAGTATGAAGCATTTTCTGGAGAGCTTTATTTAGAAAGTATGCTGTAATTTACATTGTTCTTGTGTTTGTGTCTCTGTACAGTCATAAAACAAGAAATTCCTCTTTTCTGAAACAGAATTAGGCATCTCAGTACGGGCAGGTTTTTAGTACGAACCAACCTATTTTAAACTCAACACTAAACTTTAAGTTTCGGTATTCTGTTTGCTTTTCACTTGACTGACGAGGCAAAATTTGCACAGTTTTTGGATGATTAAAATTAAACTTGCACTAAATTGCACACTTGTACTAGTTTCGAATTCAAATGCAGTTTATTTCCACCTATGCATTATCTGTCCTTTTATTTGTCCATTAATCCTGTAAAGCAGCAGTTAACTACAGTATTGGGTGGATATGAAGTTAAGGGGCATTTGGCTGATGCTCTTATCCAGAGCAACTTAATTAGTCACAGGAACACTTGTAAGTCATTCATTACAAGGAAAGTCTTACAGTTATTAGTAACAGGGAAAGTCCCCCTGGAGCAACCGAGGCTTAAGTGTATTGCTCAAGGACACAATGGTAGAAAGTGGGGGGATTCCAACCTGCGACTTCTACAGATTATCTATCAGTATAGATCATTTAAAGATTACGTTTCTGTGGCCAAGTCAACTTATTTGTGGAGAGAGGGTGTGCAAGGGAGAGTCACCTTAAGAGTGGTCAGGGGAGAGAGATTCTTACAGAGAGCAACCTGGCATCACAGTTATGCTGACTGTAAAGCTACGAATATTGAGTAAAGAATCAGTCCTGCTGTGCCAAAGACACAGCAGGCTTGTCAGAAAAACATATCACTGTTTGTGGTGGTTTATTCCAAATATACTGTCCATCCATGCTTATTTTAGCAAAGCTAGTTAGCTAGCATGCTGCTAGCCAGCTCATTTATCCAATTTAACAGCATATCTTAACTATGCTGTGTGAAGAATTTGTCTGAAATACATTGTTCTTCTTCAATAATTAAGCCTTCAAAACCGCCTGAACCTGAAACAGCTCCCTACTTCGTCTAGAGGGTGTTTTGTAAGTAAAAAAAAAACCCTCCAGGTTCTACCCCTACATAGTGTCCAGGGTGTCCAGTATGGAATTTCACTCACTGTGTTAGATGTGTTCTATACTCTTTATGATGGAGTCTCTATTTCAGTGAAGTGTAGGGAGCAGGGAGCCATTTGGGATACAACCCTGCTGCTCGTCTGTGTAACTTGTGTTACGGTGCATCGTTACTTTATGGTGCATTGAGTTTAGTTCAAGATTCATGATTATTTATTCGTCTGATGTGTCTGGGAGACTGTGCGACATAAACATAATAACAATAAATTAAAGAGAAAATAAAAGGCTAGAACTAAATATATGTAGAAATAGCACAGGAAGGAAGTTCTGAAGAGTAAATGTCTGAAATGTAACTGAACAGAATATGTTTCACAAAGTGCAGTGTGCTGGTTGTTGATGTATACAGAAATAAATAGCAGATTACAGCAGCATTTTCAAGCTTTTTTCTGATATCTTATCCAGTAATTTCAGCACATTTTGGATCAATACTGAGTACTGGATTGACACAGCCGTAATGCTAAACCATATGGGGGCAAATGGAAGCTGCTGAAATTCATTAAGCGTTATTTTAGCTCACTGTTAACCTCCCTGTGAGTTCATTCCCAGTTTTGATATTGTAAAACAGGGATAACAGTGGGAATAACGAGTGGGTGTGTCCAGTTTGGACTGGTACTTGCGCTGTGTGGCTGAGGTTATGCGAGTGAGACAATTTGTTTTATTGCAGGGATTGTGAGAGCCAGTTATTCGTGATGAAAATTCACCATCTCCACTCTGAGCTTTCCGATTGAGGGGACTCCCAGATATTCAGAATCAGAGTCACTAAACTTTATTGATCCCGGAGGAAATTGCGTAGAAAATAAAGTGTACGGGTTGGGCTTACTGGGGTCTTGGAGGTGAGAGTGCTGAATCCTATCCACCAGACCACCAGGGAAAGAAATAAACAAAATTGTAAAGTGACCATTTGTATCATATGTGAACACACTACACCATACAGTTTGAACAGCATGAAATTCTTCCTCTGCATTACATCCATTCACCAAGTGAAGCAGCGGGCAGCCAGGAACACAGCACCAGGGAGCATTGTGTGGGGGTGGTACCTTGTTTAAGGGTACCTCAATGGCGCCACTAGCAGTCCTGGGATTCAAACCCATTACTTTCTGATTGCAGGGGCATCACCCGAACCACTAGGCCACCAACTTATGTAGAAAACAATATGAATATTAAGTCAATGTAAAATAAAACTCTCCCGAAAATGCTCATTACTAAATACACTACACTACGTTATATACACTAAGTACTGAGGTCAGTAAGATGTAAATACTACAGTAAATGAAATAATCAGATTGTGGTTTGGGTTTTTTATCTGTACCGAGTCCCTTATTGACAACACAAGAGGAGGTTTCTAGGAGACCACGTTTGGATCACATCATCCCTGACCCAGTGCCTAATCCAACACAGACAAACACACACACACACACACACACCCCTGCATGATTGGAGTGTGCGGATACAGCCCCTCTATAACTGCTGATTATCCGGTGTGTCACTGGGACCACTCCACTTCAGCACTCGGCTGGAGTCACGGATCAGCGTTTTACAGCAGGACGGGTCGACTCGTAAAACAAAAGGAGCAGGACGGGACGAATAACGCCCCTCTGTCACTCTCTCTATCTCAATCTCTCGGTCTCTTTATGTCACTCTCACTCTGTCATTGTTTTGCTCTTTCTCTATCTGTTTCTGTCATGCTCGCTCTCTCTCTCCACCCTGTTTTGTTGTTAAGGAGGGCTGGTTTCAGCAAAATATCGTATTTACACCATTTTCTTCAAACCTAGCCAAGACATGTTTGGCAGTTTTTTTTTTCAGATTCACCACTGGAGTTACAAATCCAGTGTAGACAATTATTTGGCATCTTGTTCCCCACCATTTAGCAAGCTACCCTTATCCACATAAATAACATAACAAATGAATAATGGCAGCGTATATCCTAGTATGCTAATTGGTAGGGCATAAGCTTCTATAAGCAATAAGGTTAATAGAATTATCACATAACAAAAGCTTTTTCCCCACTAATTACAATCAGTGATTTTTGAAGCTTGTGCTAATTATATTATCCTCATTGATAATGGAAGCTTGTACCCAAAAATGTGCATATTGGAAATAAGCTTATCCTCACGGCTCATGGGAGCTTACTAAATGGTGGGGTACAAGATCTATCTTATTTTGCTTAAATTTGAGATTACATTTTTCATAAATAAAGCTTACAGAGGTTTGTGACCTACTGGGCTAAATGGTGTAGTATAGGTTTCAGTGGCTTATTAGCTACATTAGCCTCATCCACACCATTATTAGCCTGGTGGGGTAGAAGCATCTCTTGTATATTTGTTCCCTTAGCCATGCAATTTATGGATGCTTATACACAGTTATGCTAATTGGTGAAGCCTTTCATTCATTACTACATTTGCCTTATAACTTATGGAAGTTTGTGACTCACAGTGCTAGCTACATTAGCCTGATATCTTTTGGAAGCTTGTAACCCACCAATTAGGGGGGTAGGTTGAGGCTTCTATTACATGTTCATTTTTTCAACCATGTAACTTATGGAGCTTGTACATCACGAGGCCAATTGGTGTGATATACGCTTCAATAACATATTACAAATATTAGCTCCATAACTAACCATAACTAACATACTAGAAACTTACACCTCAATGAATAGCGTTGTGCCAACTTCTTGCCTTTGAACAACATGTTTTGAAACTAAAGAAGCACTGAAAAACTGAAAATATCTTGGCCTTGCGATGACACTCACTCTCAGGCATCTTTTAAAAGAAAGTACCACTTTAAATAAATAATAGTTTTAAAGAAAGGTCTGGACCTTGAAGGGGGCTGGCAGGGGCGGATATGCGGTCAGAAAATAGTCAGAGTAACACAAAGCTATTTGTTTTTGTCTCGGCCGACCCGTCCCGTCCTCAGGCTCTAATGGAAACCAGCCGTGACCCGCGGACACGAAAGAGGCCGAGCTGGACACCGACGCTGATCTGAGCTCAGCGTCTGAGCGGCAAGAGCGCGAGTCTGGATCAGAACTGAGGTTTGGACTCAGATTCGTATCGGTGGAGACGCAGGAACAAACACCAAACACTCCAGATAAGACCTCACCCGAACCGCATCTCCCCGCCAGCTTTTATTAATAAAAACAAACAGAACTAATAAAACATTACAGCAATAACAGGGAAAAATAACCGTGACTGTAATCATTTTATTTAGACCTTAATTGGAGCAACTGAGTACAATAATGAAAAATATAGAGAGACTGAGAGAGAGAGAGAGAGAGAGAGAGAGAGAGAGAGAGACTGAGATCGAGAGAGAAACTGAGATAGAGATAGAGATAGAGAGAGAGAGAGAGAGAGAGAGAGAGAGATTGCACAATGATACATATGTAAACCTATGAGTCTGTTGCTTTACATATAACAGATCAATTTATTTAAAATACTCTAAGTTAGCTGTCATATTTTATCCTCAAATTATGTTAATTGTTTAAGTTGTTAATTATTTTATTCTTTACATTTGCACAGTTAAAATGAGCAGGTTAGGATACATTTCATTGTGTGTTGTATTTTAATAACTTTGCATGTGACAAATATAGAAATAAATAAAAACAAATAAGAAAACGTGAAAGAGGATGGGCAAATGAGAGAAGTAGAGACCAAGAGAAAGAGAAAGTGAAAGAAAGAAAAAAGAAAGGAAAATTAGAGATAGAGAGAAAGAGAATAATGGGAGAGGAATAGATGAGAGAAAGAACAACTTATAGAGCAAGAAATAGTGAAAGAACAATAGTAAGAGAACAAGGTGATAGAAAGAGAAAGAAAAAATAGAAGAATATAGTTAGAGAGACAGGAAAATATAGAGAAGAACAGAAGTGACAGAAAGAGAGAGAGAGAGAGAGAGAGAGAGAGAGAGAGAGAGAGAGAGAGAGAGAGAGAGAGAGAGAGAGA
>JBBMFX010000002.1:152376-169595 GCA_037832545.1 Rhabdalestes septentrionalis | reverse complement strand
TATATATAAGGGTGTTAGCAATGTTGCAAATGGAATCTAAACAAAAAACCACAACAAGACGAGAGAGACGGCAGCAGAGAACACAGTCACATACCACGTGTGGCGATACTTCACTCTAGACACACAAGCAGCACAGAAACCTGCAGAACCTGCAAGTCGGAGTTACAAACAACGACAGTTTCAACATGAATTTTAAATGTAAATGTGAATGTAATTTTTCAATAAAATATATTAAATATATTGTAATTTATATTAAAATGTTGTACAGTTGTATGACAGATCCATAAACCAACATAAATTTCCCACTTGGGACTAAGGTTTGAATCCCAAGACTGCTAAGCTCTGCTGAGGTACCCTAAGTAAGGTACCGTCCCCACACACTGCTTCACTTGGTGAAGGAATTAAATACAGAGGATATGCTGTTGACACTGTGTGCTGTGGTGTGGTCACATATGACACAATGGTCACTATCACTTTTAATAAAGGTTTATCTTATCGTAACGACTGATCGGTTAGCAACATAGCACCTGTTCATGGGTGGAACCGATCGGGCAGCCAGCAAAGATCGAGCACTGACACTTGCTCAATAATCACAGGGACTTTTATTATGGAAGTTTTATCATTTACGGAGGCTGGATTGGTGTAACCTGGGACAGCAAGGAACATTTTCTTCCAAGTTTCACAACATTTCAGGTAAAAGAACTACCGTTTATTATTCATTTCTAATATTTTTGCTCACATTATTAGCAGATTTTTTCCTCAATAGTATATATTTGTCTGTTTTCATTGAATAGCTTTTTTATGCTGGGATTTTATTTAGTTTTCATCTTTTGTTTAGAATGTTTAATTTAAAAAGGTTTATTGGTTGCGATGAAGTCGGGCTTCTGTTTGGATTATAAGGCTAAAAACAGTGCGGAGAGCAACTCTAACCAACCAACCTAAAACATAAATACACACAATTAAGTCAGAGCTAAACAACACCGGGTCCTTACCTCTGACATTTAGCCTAATTATCCTGTGTGAAATTGAGTGCACCCCTGATCAGATGACATGACTGTTTTATTGTTTTTTCTAAGTGAAAATAAAGACACATCCTCTGCAGCTGTGGTCTTCAGAGTGGTCCTGGATGGCCCATCATTGTGCTCCTATTTAACTCAGCAGAAATGTGGATGGCCTTGGAGGCCCTGAGGACTGGTTTAAAGAGAACTACTCTTTAGACAGCACACATATTTACACATCTTTAACTGCTGACTTGAACATATAAAGGGGTACATGCATAAAAGTTGGCTTGTACAGCAAATGCAGCATATTATAAATACAGCATATGCAAGGAAATGAGCCAAAACATGCAGATAAATGTATTAATTTTGTTTCTCTAGAGGGTTTGTACTCAGTAAAATGTGTCATCTGACCAGCCCTTGTTCAGGCATTTGCATTTGATTGTATATAATGGTCATTTTCTATCCCTGTTCCTTAAATACTGTAGCGCCCTCTTCAGGTCTACTCATTAAACCTTTCATATACTTCAGAGACTGCCCAAAGGTTGCTCAAATTCCAGATGCTGCACACAAAGTTTCTCTCTCCATAGAAATGCACTGACTAATAGAATGAGTGGTACATAATCTTAAGGTAAGCAAGACCATGGGCAAGAGCAGAGGTGATCCTAGGGTCTGTTGGGGCCCCAAGCCAAAATTCACTGCCCCCGTCACCAATTTTTTTACTGTAGTTTAAAGTGTCAGCTCTCGTTCGCCATCTAGTGGCTTGGGGGCCCCAAGCAGCTGCCTGCCCTGCCTGCTGACAAGTTGCGCCTCTGGGCAAGAGCAGGGGTGGGCAAACTACAGCCCGCAGGCCACGTCTGGCTCGTTGGCCTTTTTAATCCGGCCCACCGAAGATCAGTGTCTCGTCCGTGTCTCGGGCCGTGAAGCCACAGGGCGGGACCAGGCCGGGCACGCAGTTTGAAGTTACTCAATTTAGGTTCGCATTTGCACTGAGAATACCAATATGCCAGCACGTACAGGAATACCACTTACAGTGACGGGAATTATGGCTCTTTTCAGAAGAGATGGTTCTCTCAGCTCCCAAATGGCTCTTAGATCACTATTATCATACATTAGCTGAACTTGGCGAAAATGAATGCTTTGTGTGTTGATAAACCTACAGATTGTTTTACACTTGCTCTTAGACATTTGACTTTTATAGCAATTTATGGATTTATTATTTTTTTTGTCTGTTTGGCTGTTCGTATTATGATGTTTGTGATTGACACAATTCAGACTCAGATTGAGTGTTGATTCCTGCCATGTCAGTCTTTAACAAATCCCAATCTATTTCTAAAAAAAATATTTTATATGTTTATTACATTTTAATACATTTAATACATTTACACACATATTTACTGTATATTCTTATAGTGGTTTATCAACATATAAAATGTACTGCTTTTTACACTGAAGGAAAATTTATATTGAGCAGAATTAAGTTCAAGTTAAGGTCGTTGATTCGGGATTCCAACACAGTTCAGATTTTTGATGTGGCCCCTGTTGAAATGAATCGCCCAGCCCTGGGCTAGAGGGATCTAGGCAGTCTAAAGTTGGGCCGTTTCAGTACCGTTGACATGATGTTCGAGATCTAGAACTGATCATCAGATATCAGTGCCTGACCTCATTAATGCTCCAGTGGCTGCAATTGAACCCACACAGCAATGCTCCACCGTTCGTGCCTGGCTTCACCAGTGTTCTCATGCAATCAAATTCTCACAACAGTGTTCCAACATCAGTGCATAATCTCTCAAAAGCTCTCATGCAATCAAACACTCACAGAAATGTTTCAACACCTGTATGTGACCACACTAATGCTTTTCTGGCTGAATGCAATAGAATCTTTACAGCAATGTTCCAACATTAGTACCTGACCTCACTAATGCTCTAATACAATAAAAACATCACAGCAATGTTCCAACATCAGTACCTGAGCTCACTAATGCTCTCAAGCAATAAAATAACCACAGCAATGTTCCAACATCAGTGCTTAGCCTCACTAAAGCCATGCTCTCATGCAATTAAATCCTCACAACAATGTTCCAGCCTCCACAGAAGTGTGAACGCTGTTTCTTCAGTGAAGTGGGGCAGACTCATCCCTGTTTTACTTCAGAAGAAGAGCAGGTGTCTACAAATATTGGGACATCTAGGCAGGCTTGCCAGACCCAGATTAAGCCTAAGCCTGGACCACAGTCATTTCCCAGTTGTAATTCTCTGTTGACACTGAGCTTTTGTCCAGGATTAGGTCTAATCCATGCCTGGAACGCTGGCGCTTGGTGTATATCATGCCATAATTAATAAATGTATAATTGTAAGAAATAAAGTCCTTGTTTGTCCCAGTAATCCCAGGCGAGGCCGAGACACACTGCATGCTCTTCCTTCTGAAGGGATCCGGGTTGTTATTGTTTGGGCTGCTCGTCCCTCGCTACATGAGGGCTTTCACATGCTGTGATTGGCTACTTCTCTTTACTGTTCCTTCTACTTGCTGTAGAGGAACTCACACAGCAACACCCATGCAAGAATCATGCTTGAACATCTTAGTCCTTAGTCGACGTATCCATTCCCAACACACGAGCGTCCGCTGCAGCCTGAGTTGTGCTTTGCAGGATGGTTTGTGGAATTGTTTTTGGAAAGTGTTGTGCACCCTAACTAGTTTTGTATTTAGTTTTTTCTGACTAATGCGATATTCACACAATTGTCACAGAATTGTGACAGAGTGAGCAGCTGCTGTTCATTCTCAGTGAGAGTCATTGATCTGCAGTGATGAGCGACACATTGTGTTGCCTTCACTGTGTAAAAACAGGCGAGGGGTCTATTTTAAACAAATGCTTAGTGATGCAATAAGAGTGAAGGCAACAACACAGCACTAAAATATGTGACACAAACTTTAAGTTCCAGTCGAACATGGTAGATAAGCTGATTGCATCACCCTCTGTGTTCCCAACACTATCCGATTTATTCTACTCTTGTACTGGTATGACAATTCAGATCTGTTCAATTGTCGGTCTGCACTTTTTGGAACACTGCTTATATCATTTTTTCTTGTATTCTGCTGATCTACAGAATAAATATTGTGGCCTGATTCATGCTGTGCTTTAGTCTATCTTGGTCAGAATCTGACACACCCCTACCTGGTTAGGATAGGCAGCTCAGTAGATGGATGGATGGATGGATGGATGGATGGAATCATGGATGGATAGAATCAAGTCTAGTTACTCGTTAATTTCTGCAACCTGGTAAATGCAAAAAAGAAATGTCAAGGGTTTTGTGTCTCTCCATTATCACAAGCACTCGTGCTAAGGCAAGACACTGAAAACTTTTGGAAAATGTCTCACATATTGTGTTACCAATATGATGAATGAAAGAAGGTTGATGGGAAAAGAAATCAAAGAATAGACATGGCTGGTGATCTCTTAGGGTTATTTTGTTATTTTCCATCACTACTAAAAGGATCCCACCACTGCCGTAATATTTGTTAGTATTGTAGACATTCGCTAGCACTGCGATAAGATTAGATAGAAAACAGCTTTATATATCCCAAGGGATAGTATTTTGTCCTATACATGCCCAATGCAAAAAGAGGAACAGAAGGAGATAAATATATACAATAAGAGTTAAAAAAGAGCAGAAGAGTAGCATAGAACAAATATACTTTTTAAATAACTGTCAAAGTAACAATATAACTATGGCAGATATAATAAAATAACCCTATTAGTGCAAGTGCTTAAGAAAAGTGACAGTGTTTGTACCATGAGTAAACAAAGAGGTAGCAGCATGTGATTTGGGGATGAAACAGACATTCAGTGATGAGCAAATAAGAGAAGGTGAGTATTATTGCATCATCTGAGTGAGAACCAAATGACATTAATATTACTCCCAAGAAGATCACCTACAGAGTGAGTAGTTATACAGTCTTATCGCCGCAGCTAGGAAGGATTTCCTTTGGTGTCCGGTTCTGCATTTAGAGTGTTCTCTGATGGGCCATCATGGAGGCGTGCATGGGGTCCATGTCCATGATACAGAGAAGCTTTTTCAGCATTCTCCTCTCAGTCACCTCCATCAGGTTCTCCAGACTGACACACAGGACTGAACCTGCCTTTATAATCAGCTTGTTCAGCCTGTTGGCATCAGCTGTCTTCACCGCACTGCCCCACTGTTGCCTCACAGCAAGAAAGTCTTTCATTGATTCGATTCCAAGCTGGGTGGTCAGGGCTCCTTTTCTAAGCTTGCAGGTTCTCTCTTCAGGTCTGTGTGGGTTTTCTTCCCAAAGACTGAATACCTGCGCCTCAGGTAGACTGAAGAGGATAACATGCCCCTAGGTGTGTGTCAGTAAGAGCTTCTGCTCTGTGATGGAGTAATAACCTGTCCAGGGTGTTGCTTCACCTTTCACTCTGAGTGCTGGGATAGCTACACACGCTACCCTGTTTAGAATAAGCAGTTGAAGAAATGAATGGATGACGTCATAGTAATTGAATTAGAATTAGAAAAAGTTTTAAAGCCTCCAGTATAAATGAATGGTCCATGTTGCCTGAAGAAAATATTTTTCACCTAAGGTTTGAATTGCACTGACGCTCTGAAGACAATAAACCCCAGGAGAATATAACCAGAAAATCCCACTGCAGCCGTGAGGCACCAAGAGTAGGTCTTTGAGCCACTGGGGTTTATACTGTAGAGCATCTCACGGGAGCTGGTTGTTTTATCTCGGCCCTTCAACTCACCTGAGCTAAGTGAGTAGGGCTTGTACAGGTGCCACCACTGCTTACTTGAGTCAGGTTTGCTTGACTCAGGCTCCAGGCACTGGAATGGGACCCTCTGGCTTGCATGCATTTATTCCAGGCCATTCACATCTCAAGGGTACCGCAATCTTCTCGGCCAATTAAAATGAGTGCATCTTTGCAAAAGGAGCTCGGCTTTTCTAAAAATTATTTTATTATTTTACCTCTTTTGAATGAATAATGAAAGTGGACTGCAGCCTCCATTCCACAATCTGAAAAGCAGTAGATTATATTTTCGAAGGCAGCAATACAGCAGGTGTAATAAAGCTCAGAAGAGGTCACCTTTAACCATGCATTCCTCTCACTCTCTCTCTCTCTTTTGCTCTCTCTTTCCCTCCCTCTCTCTCACTCCTTTGCTCTCTCTTTCCCTCCCTCTCTCTCACTCCTTCTCTTTCTCCATCTCTGTGCATACCCTTGTAGGAAGCCTGTTTGTGGGAGTAGGGCTTGATCTCTGCAGACTGAAAAGGAACACGGATGTTGCATAAATAAAAGGGTTTCCAGCCCAAACAGTGGAATAAGTCGCCTAGGATTAGCATATCATTACAACAGGAGTATGAGGAATCGCAGACAAAAAGGTGTGAAATACAGAACAGAGCGGGGGCCACGGCGCCCCGCCTGTCTGGAATGCGGAGCAGGCCAAGCGCTATTGCAACAATGAATTAAACATACAGGCCGTGCCAACGGAATAGCAACATGCTGTCGTTTTGTATGGCTATCAGCTCCATGCACTTACACACTCCAAACAGAATAAGCTTGTTGATATCAAAACCCACCACCCATGCCATTCCACATTCATCACAAACACTCCAATACTCCAGACAGTGTATCGCTACAGGGGGGACTTCAGTTAACTCTTAATTTATCCATGGAATTTATATGGAAGAAATTACATTCTGCCGAACAGGTGGGATACCTGATAACTTCCATGCCAAACATGTTCATATGATGAAAATGCATCATCCTTTTCTTGAATAATGCTCCTCATTACAACATGTAGAGTTTTTCAGAAACCCGGAGATAAGAGCAAAAAAACAACAGCAAACAAAACATGCACAAAAAAGAGACAAAGGCATGAACTCCAATATTGTGTTGCAGTGGCCTAGTCAAACTCGCCCACTACAGTGCAAGGCATCTGCTTGTGTCCCAGTCATGCTCCACAGTCAACACGCAATGTGCCCCACTCACTGTATAACCAGGCTCCACTTGTGAATAGTGTCCTGGTCCACAATCAAGTCATAGTTTTGTCAGAGTGCAAAGTCTATGGTCATACTCCTCTGTGTTTTGTACAACATCCCCAACTCACAGCCCCATCACACTCCACAGATCACGGAGCAACACTTCTAGCTAGTGGCCCTGTCTCTCTCTGCTGTCTCAATGCGTGATTTCTGACATATGGCCCAGTCACTCTGCTGTTATTGTGCAAAATCTCTGCCTCCTGTCCCAGTCACCCCACTTCACTCTGTAAAACTCCAAGCTTGCAGCCCAGTCACATGACACTATCATGGTGAAAAGTCCCAGTTGCACTCCACAGATTGTGATGCAAAATCCCAGGCATGTGGCCCATTCACACCTGTCCACTGTCCCAGGGCAGAATCTCTATCTTGTGCTTGGTCACACTTCACTGTCCTGGTGTAAAATCCCCAGCCTGTGGTCCAGTCACATTCCACTGATTGCAATACGAAGCCCCCGGCTCCCGGCCCCGTCATGCTCCCTTGTCCCAGAGTGCAAAGTTCCCAGCACACAGCGTAGCTAAGCTCTGCTCCAATGGTGAAACTTTCCCTGTTTTGCAGTCCAGTCAAACTCATTAGAATGCCTCTGGCCAGGTCAAACTTCCCTCCACCTTTTAAAACCACTCTCGTTTGCATTAGCCGCTGAAAGACACATTAGCTGCTTAAAAACACATCCTTGTAGAATGAAGGAAAACCTGTGCACCTCACACCTGTTCTTAGTTGTCCCAGTTGCATTCCATTCACTACAAAATGTTCCTCATTATTTTCCAAGCTCTCCATGGGCTGATCCCTGCAGATGTTCGGGAGCTCCTCCATTCCTACAGCCCACCTTGCTGCCTCAGGTCTTCCAACACCTGTCTACTCAGTTTCTCCTACTAGACTCTCCCATTGGGAAGATCTTTCAGTGCTGCACCAAGTTGTGGAGTTCTTAATTTCTGTTCTAGATAACATTTACTCATTCAAGGTTTTTCTAAAGACATTCTTCTTCACACAGGACTTTGGTCTGTAATATGTTAAATATTTTATTGGTTTTTGGAAGCATTGTAAAGCAGCAGTAGGATTATAAATGGCACAAAATAAGTTAACATTTCCTGCTCCTCCTCTTCCTACCACTTATCATCATCAGCCACATTATTTATGTTTTGGTCAAGGAACTTCAATTATGAACACAGCTATCTTTATATCCCTCATAGACTTCAATCCTAAACTGTGCTTTTTAAACACTGTACCACACAGTTGGTGGCTATCTACAAGGGATAGACTGTAGTAAACCGAGCAATAAATTCAAATGCATGTACAGATGTCACATTATTTTGTGCTGAACCTGCACTTGTTAAGTACGTCTACTTGGCCCAATCAGACACTAACCAATGTTTTTTGGCCACAAAGCAGAATAGCAAAAGTCAACAGTTTAGTGTGCAGTTTCAATTTATTTGCTGCGTGTATTAGAAAAAAACTAAAACACAAAATATTCAATGCACCATAACTTGTCACTTTGTTCAATATTTTCTAAATTTTCTTTACAGTTACACAGTGTAAATAGTATCATTAACATCAGTTCGATGTAGAATCATATTAAGTGAAGCCACATCATAACACTCAATAGACCAGCCTGTCCTGTTACTTCAGGATGTCTAGTACATTTAAAACATGTTGTCCTGGACTATAAAACAACTAGCTTGCTTTGTGTTGTCCATTATCAGTAACTCAAGCTTAAATGTATCAGATTTTGTCAGCAAGACAACAGTTTTCTATAGCTAACTCACTACACAAAATCATGCAGCCTCGTTTCAGCCCTGAAATTAGTTGATTAGATTTAGTAGCACTTTACTCACATATGTAATGTAAGTTACTGAATTTGTTCCCTCTTCTCTGGCTCTAATGGATTGGCCATGACTGGCTGGATGGTGGAGCTAGATTTCATCAGGCTTGACCTATAGGACTTATTGTTGACTGCATGAAGATGGAGCTAGCCTTAAAATAATTAGCCCCAATGTAGGCCAGTGTAGAGATGCTTTACTCCATGTAGTACATCACAACACATTTCACTGATCAGTTGAGTGCCTCTACAGCTGGGGCTGGATGTAAGTCCACCCTATCTTAAACCAATTACACTTTTCTCACAACCTGTTGGGGGAAGTATGTTTTGTGGACAGAAAATAAAACCATAGATGTCAAATATTTAGCTTTATTTTGAGACTGAGGACCCTGCAAAACCATTTATCCCAGCCATCCTTGGCATGTTTGGCTCTCTGTTTTAATATGTTACCAAAGACAAATAACTCACATAAAGGTCCAGGTTGCTTTTGTCATTGGTACCCATTAAAAAAGACATTGAGACATCCCTATTGGACAGTCTGAACACACCTAATCTCGAGGATACTTAGCAGAGCGTGTTGGAGACAGGCTGCCGGAGAGAAATTGGCAGCAGCTATCACTTCGTCTCCCGCTGTTTGGCGGTCTGCGTTATCTGTTCCATGAACATGCAATTACCCTTGATTTTCCTCCTTGCAGATAAGTGTATATACCCATTGGAGCAGCAACCTTAAGGAGGTCAGAGAAACATTGATGCTCTGTCCGTTTTAGCATGCAACTTCCTTTTCCCTCTTCTTTGGCGTAGTCGGAGTGTCCAAATAATACCCTCTCTGAACATTCCATTTCATTCACTCTGTCACTGTCTGGTTATATTATACCACACACTGTGACTTTCTGAGATGTTTTTTTCCCCCCCATTTCCTCAAGTGGTTACAAGATATGTACCTCACACACCAAATATCATTACACACACTCTCCCTCTCCTGTCTTGAATCAGAGATGGGCACCATGGGGCATGGATGGAGTGTAATGGTATGTCTGAGATGCCCCCCCCAGGCCCACTTCAATTGAACACCAATAAAATGACTCGAATTTTGCGTGTCTGCTGGTGTACCATGATTTATTGTTGACAGGTGTCACAAAACTTTGGAGTTTGGACTCCAAATGTCTACGCTGATCAGCCTCAATTACACATTAAAACCACTGGCAAGGGAAGTGAATAACCTTGATTATTCTTAATTCACCCCAAATTTTTTAACTGTTTGGCCAAAATAAATTGGTTCTGAAATTGCAGTGACATTAGTGGGCGTGTTGTACTATATTTTGAAGAGGAGGCAGAGTATGATGTTAATGGAATGTTCAAGATAAATATTCAGACATAAAGAGTGTCCAGTGGTCTGTTGAGGAAAATATTTTGTGGAAATTTAGCCATCTTGCCACTTGGCTATTTCTAGGTAATTCTATTTTGCAGTGCTTCTTTTTGATGATTCATCCTTGTTCACAATGGTTTTGCTCAAAACTAGTGGAATGGCAGGCTGGTTCATTAGATGGAACCAGCTCAAGAAACCATTCCCTGTCCCTTTAAATGGATATTAGAAATCTAGGACTTTTCAAAAATAAAATGTCTTTGCCTATGATACATTTTAAGAGGTTTGAGTTCATCTAGAGGGGAACATCTCAAACACATGATACAAGAGTGGCTGGCTTGGTGTTCACACAGATGTTTGGATCAATAGTATAAGGCTGGTGATAAATAATTTAACAAAAGGGCAACAGGTCAGGAATGAAAAAAATGGATGTCCAAGGACGGATCCCTGAGGAACCCCTTGTGTGTGAGCATTGGCTGAATTCTGTTTACCTAGGACATATATTAACCTGGGAATAACCAGGCCAAACCTGTATTAGAAATGCAGATATTAAGTCAAATTCCCTTTCCAGTGTCCTTTAACTTATATGTTGTTACAAACTTGTCACTGTAAAAAACAGTAAGTATTTCAAATTTAAAAAATATGTACTTTCAGGGCTGCCTTAACATTCTGAGTCCAATAATATGCACAACATCTTTTTGCAGAATGAGAATCAGATAACTTCTTATGATATGACTGCACATATAGAGACAACAATACACAGAGACAACAATAAAAACAATAAAACAAACTACACTATATACATAGACTGCTGTGGTCAGTAAACGAGGTAGATATAGTTACTATAGACGAATAAATAAAATTGCTACTAATGTATTTTACTGTATTTTCTGTGGAATTTTTGTAAAATCTATAATTAAATGACTACTGATGTATTTTACTTAATAAAATAAACAGTGGTTTGAATTTGTTCTCTAACACATAGTGTTTTTTTTTATAAAGTTTTAATACCATTTGTAGATTGAGTCAGTCTTTTTTTGTAAACTCCCTAAGCACATTCAGTCCAGTTCTGCTTGATATTTTGCTCCTGGGTGTTGAGGCTGAGGCAGCAGTGCCACTTCCTCATCGGTGTTGTTTTGTGGGTGGCTGATTTCGGTGGTCCCATCTTCTCAGGGATACACAGTCTTGTGCTCAGATTTGCAGGGCGAGATAAAAGATGTGCGCTCTGGGTAACATATTGACGGCGGGATTTGGTGCGTTCCTCAGACATTCCTACCACGACCCAAAACCCAGAGAACTTTTGATCGCTTACCTCGAAGCCGTTCTTTGCTCCCCATCTTTTATCTGCCGAGGGGTCTGTCTGCTGAGGGAGCGCAGAGGGGTCCCGGATCTCCCTATATATTTAATCTTTCTGATTAGCACAGGTGCGGGACCTGTCAGGATTCACAGTGAGTCAGCTGTGGGCTTTGCAAGGGGGTGGTGGGGGGGGTTGTGCTGTCAGTAAAGAAGATTAATCCATGGCCTGTGAGAAATTAGGCTGTGTGTTCTCTCACTCACTGCAGACGCTTTGATCAGGGCCCCTTACGTGATTAGAGGCTGACCCTGACATGACAGACTCAAGAACTTGTAAAAGAAGCATGGGGATGGGGTGGAGGGTTGGTGGGGGTTGGGGTTGGAGGGGGGAGTGGGCTAAAACTTTGTGCATACTATGCCCTGGGAACGCCAGAAAGAAAAGACTCCGAATTATTCCAAGGCTGTCGCTCCACCCTTCTCTGGCGCCTGGTGGGTAATAAAGATTTCATGTATTCATTTTACTTGGCCAAAAATTGCAATCTATAATGACCTGACATTTCTTCTTTAAAACTAGCCAGAAGCCCCCATGACGTGAATGTTAAGCAGGGACTCCTCTGACTGAATTCTGTCAGAGAGAACCCACCTGTTCCTGAATGTTTACTTGTTTGTCGCGACATCAACTGACATGCTTCGTTGTTTGTTTGTTTGCGGGGGTGGGGAATTTATCCAGTCCACATAGAAAAGATGTTCAGAGTTGATTCAGTACTCTTCATTACACCCACCATGTCAAACAGAGAAATGTTCAAGGAAGTCCGGCGACCCTTCCATTAATTCCCAGCCAGGTTGAGGGAAAAGATCGGTTTCTGGTGTCAGTTTGTTGATGGATACAGGGCTGTAATACATCAGCCTGATTGGTGTGCTCCCGTCTGAGTTTGAATCATATCCCCAGCGTCACCTCAGACTCTAGCAAGTGGCTGGCCAGCCCCCAGTCTCGGCATATTAGGCCCACTCAGAAGCAGTTTATCAGCTTTAGCATGGAAAGTCATGGAGATTAGAATGTGGATAGCTGATCATTCTGAATTCCCTCTACATTCTGCAAACCATGCCTGGAATAGCTATAAGCAATATAAAGGCTGACTCAAACTCCTTAACACAGCGTTCGACCTCATCTGGAGGAACTTCAGCAACACTTTAACCGGCCTCATCCTCAGCCACTAATCTGTAATGGCAATGGGATGCGGGAAATGTTTACACAGCCCATCTTGTCTCATCGGCAGTTATTTATTGGTCATTTTGTTGGTGGCTCCTGAAATGATCAGAGTGCTTCTAAAATTGTCCTTTAGATCAGTTTCAGGAATTCTGACTCATTGTGAGAACAGTGAATGAACCCACGTTGGTTTAGAATCAGTTTTGATTTTTGGGGTGTATTTGTTTGCATTACCATAAAAAAAAAGTTCCCTTGAGGGTACAAATGCTAGGTCGGTACCTCTTTAGTATCTTTAGATATGGAACATGACCAAATTTTGTTGTAGTTCTATTGTTTTGCATTGTTCTTGTAATTATTATTTCTTGAGGCCAAGATGCAATGAAATTTGGTGAATTCGGAATTTGCTTAGAACTAAAATTCTAAACGAAGCGTATTAAGGTATTCCAAATAAACAGGCCAGGATCCTAATATACGCAACCTCTGGCTCGGACTTAAGGATCTGGATTCTAGATGCCGGTGTTTCTGACTAAAGATCCAGTCTCGCTGGAACTTCACAGTGGCATTGTCTCCAAACACCCTATCAGTGTCTGGGTAGCTAATTTATTTATCTTTTCAAATTGATGTGGAGGAGACTGGTGAAAATATACCTCGTTCTGTCCTTTTAAAGTTTCGTACCCTATTGTACCTGTAACTCTCACTTACATACAAATAAACATGATCTAGTGAAAGTTAATAAAATAAGAAAACTACAGGAAATGTAAAGTCAGTTTTTTTTGACTCGGTCCTCTTTTGAGAAGCCCGTCTGACTGATGGTCTTTAGGTAATCTGCATCTGAGACCTCTGGACAAATGCAGAACATGAGAGCAAGACTGAGACATATATTGAAAAATTGACTGGAGATGGAGCTGTTTCCTTTAGGGATTCCTGGACAAAATCTGGAGATGTTTGGTCTGAAGGATCTGGCTGCTGGGCTGATTGAGTGGAGACGCGAAGGTTTCTGGATGCAGATGAGCCAGTCTTAGCCTTCAAATGGCACGTAGGTCATCTTTGACGCTCACGTCTCTCTTTATTGATGCGTCCTACAAAAAATCCTTTCAGCAAATTAACAACCACTTCATATCTCCATTTCCCGACCCTGCCTTTCTGTTATTGGATTGGTGGAAATTGATTTTTTTTGCAAAACTAGTTTAAAGGATGGATTGGATTAGATGAGACAGTGGTGCAGAAATGGACCGGAGCCTTGCTCAAATGGGGAATTCCATCTGCCAGCCCCGACCGAAGCCAACCGAGAAGTCCTCAGCCATGGCGCAGGCTGTGCTGTGCTGGACTGGGCCTGTTCTCCCGCTAATCTGGCCTGTTTGGACCTGCTGGATTCCATCTGCTGAGGGGCTTACATGAAGCGTCTCAAGAAGGGTTCCCGAGCATGAAATCATTTGTGATCTGATGTCAACATGTGTAGAAATAAGCAGGGTCAGACCATCCAGAAATATACCTCCACCTCCATATTTTTCCTGAGCATTTTTTGTTTGTTTGTTTTTTGATAGAATAGTCATGGGTGTTTAAATACATATCCTGCCAATTTGTTCTGGGTTTGGAGAGTGATGTGCTATTGATTGAGCTACAGATTGTTGTGTCACATGTGGAACCAGGTCTCAATTTGCCAGTTCGGTAGAATCATGGAAGAAAGCAAGAGAGTGTTTGTATTCATGGTTACAACATTTTTGCCGTAGGGGGCAGGAACATTTTTATTTTTATTCCAGCCACAATACGCTGCTTCTTGACTGTCTATCTTCACATAGAGTTTGAATGTAGACTCGGGACTAGGTTAAATTAGGTTTAGAATAAGTGGGGCTAGTAACATTTAAATATTGCAAAATACTCAACAAAAGTTGCTTTTTTTATGTTAAAAAATACATTAGCATAAGGTTTAATGTTTTTGTTTTGGGTTAAGGTTAAGCCAGAGTACATATTAAGCTCAGGTTTAAATTTTGATTTGGATTGAGGCAAAGATTCGAGTTTTAAGCTATGATTATGGGTTAAGGACTAGAGTTTGGCTTAACACAGAGTTTATTGTTAGATTTAGAGTAACCATTAGGTTTAAGCTGAATGCCAGTTGAAGACAAGATGATTATCTACAGGATCTACAAAAACATTGATAGCATGTTAAGACTTTTGGTTAAGGTTAAGATTCAGCATTCAAAATTAACGATTTTATTTGTCACATGCATAGTCATACAGGTACAACATGCAGTGCAATGTATCCTGAAATGTATTCTGAACTGCTCCTTTTGACTGTGCACAATATTTTTAAGACAATTAAATTTGAATATAAAAATCTGGAATTAAGACACAAAAATAAACAAGAACTAAGTACAAGTATGTATATGCTTAATTTCAGAACAGTTAAAAAAAATTCTAAAACAAAAATCTAACATAAATGCTTAAGACTGGATTTAAATACGTATTTAAATATATTTAGCAGCAGAATTTACAATGTGCAAATGGAATGTTAAAGTGCATTGTGCATTTTAGGTTTAGAATTGTCTTGAGATGCTGAGTTAAGGCTAAGAATAGGGTTAGAAGTTTAGGTTTAGAATATGAGTTATGGTTCAAATGTAGGGTTATAGTGACCTTTAGGTTACGTTTACATTTGGGCTAAGTTTATGATGTGTTGGGATTGTGTTTGCATTAAGAGTTTATGGTTAGACTATAGAATTATACAATCTACAGCATCCGCAGTGGAAAAGTTGGCGGGTCTTTACATTTATTCAAAGCAAAGATCATTACACTGGACAATCACAAACACTGCAAGACCATTTTTTTTTACATTTTGAGTCATTTCAAAAAGACTTACTTCTGCTGTCAACAATAGACAAGGCCTCTCAGAAAGTAGCTTGTCGAGCTATAGTGCTACTAAAATGCCTTCCTTCAGCCTCAGATCTCCACACGCTTTCCTTCAGACAGCGCTGTGAAGCATCACTGTTAAACTACGCTGGAGTCTCCGGTAGAAAGTCAATCAAAGTGTCTCTGCAGGTCACCCTGCCCACCTGCCCTGGCTTATCATTTCCCCTCTAATATCCTCAGTCTTTCTTCGGCTTGGCTGCTGGCTGTGCCTCTGGAAACAGCAGGCAGGCCGGCTCCCCCGGGAGCCAAGAACAAATCCAAACGATGACTCTGGGAAAGATATGCTGTGATATAAAGTGAGCCGTGCAGTCTAACTGGCGGTTTGCGTCTTGTCACTCCTCGGGCAAATGAATTAGCAATTCAAAGTGCAGCCCGGGGCTTGCAGTGTTTTTACGAGTGTCCGGTGTAATGAAGGCTCACATTTGTATCCTGTCACTGCTCTGTCAGTCACTTCATACTGTCCCAGCCATCTCTGCTCAAAGTCACTGAAACGTTCACTCCATCTCTCCTTTCCAATCCATCCTAGTGCGAAAGACTCCCGGCCAGCACTGCGGATGCAAGGAGTAGCGACTCGTACCCCTCCTTTGCTGCTTCACTTCCGAATGCCATTTCCATGCATCGATTAGGAAAAGCTAAAGGGAAGTAGAGAAGCAAAAAGGAGGAAACTTTTTTTCTGGAAATACCCCGGACCCCCCCGCTTTGATCTGAAGTTACTGTATCTCCCCGAGAAGGACAGACGTTTTTCCCTGGCATTAAAAACACACGTCGTAGAGCCGGGATCGATGGTCCTAATTAACACTTCTGAAGTGGCCACAGAAGAAATCAGATTATGAGATTATTTTTCTCAACTGTTCTGATCAATGGGTTGTTTGAAGTGTTGTCTTATTAACGCCTCAGTAGTTCTCACTCAGCAACTTGCTAATGATGACGGCTCCCTCAGGGCCACAGAGGCTCTCCTTTAGACTCTGTTTCCACCATCATTATTCACACTAACACAATACATCAATACCATCAGAGATTTGAGAGCTTAGCATTTATTGGCAATGCTGTTAGGATAGCTTCTACCATCCTATCCTGCTTAACGGCAAAGTTCAGCAAAAAAACAAAAAACCTACACCATTTCCCACTAATCCCAGATTTGGTCGATCGGTCGAGACATATTTGGAGTACAACATTTTGTTTCTTTAGTTTAGAATTGAAGCTACAAGGTTGACTTTAGAAACCAATTGTCAACCAAGCGTTCTCTATAAATACATCCACAACCATTTCCAGCTATTCTGTCGGGTGCAGGCTAGTGTATGTGATCAAAAATCTGAAATCATACAGTTTGAGGCAAAAAGCTGGCCAGGTCCGATTTTCAGATTGTGTTTCACCTTAAACGGTCCAAAAGATCTGACATCTCCGAATTACTAACTGGCAAATAGGAAGTATGGAAATTGAACACCTGTCATTTATTATTATCCTCTGGAAGCATATCACTCATTGCAAGTGGCAAAACTAGAATTGAAACACAATGCCCATATGCACATATTTTGATAAAAAGTGCTACGTATAAAAACATAGCAGATTCTCATATATATCATATATCTCTA
>JBBMFX010000002.1:93636-108250 GCA_037832545.1 Rhabdalestes septentrionalis | reverse complement strand
TCTCTGTATGTTCTCTGCTCCGTCTCTGTCTCTCTCTCTCTGTATGTTCTCTGCTCCGTCTCTGTCTCTCTCTCTCTCTCTCTGTATGTTCTCTGCTCCATCTCTGTCTCTCTCTCTCTGTATGTTCTCTGCTCCATCTCTGTCTCTCTCTCTCTGTATGTTCTCTGCTCCTTCTCTAAATACCAACTTTGATATTGATATTATCTATATTTGGATTGATCCCCAGCACTTCTGTCCAAATGGCTAACGGAAGCCTGTGATTCCTCACACATAAAAGATTGCAGAGATGCTTAAATCAAAATAACTTGTTAGCATGATCTCCACATATAATTTGCTGCAATTGCATACATTACACACCACCCCATTTATAGAAGGATGTGCATTTCCCTATGTATTATTTTTTGTTCTTTTTCTTATATTTCATCTATTTAAATATTTTATATTTGTTTACATACATGATGTGTAACTTGCCTGTCTAACACACAAATTTTTTGCCTATGTTAATAAACACTATATGAACAAAAGTACTGGGACACACAGTTTTGGGAAAAACCTTTTCTATTAAGAAATGGGTGGATGAGTTGAACTTGACTGATCCACACATAGCTCTGGATTCAACCCCATCTAACGCCTTTGGGATGAACTGGAACAGAGATTGTGAGCCAGGACATCTTGCCCAACATCAGTTACCTACTTGATTGGTGACAATCATTGTTTTAATTACCGGTAACACATTTAATCCCACTAACAACAATTGTTGCTGTTTTTTTTAAATTATTTTGGAAGCTCTAAAAGTGTTGTTTTGGCTTTGGGCTGCCAAGGTAAAAAAAATGTATTGGATCAATGCCATGTGACTTGACCAGGCCCGCACATCTGGAAAGAGTCTGCCACAATCTTTTCAAGAGGAAGTAAATTATAGACATTAATTAACAGATATCACTGAAATATTTGATAACCATAAGGGACAACTTCTAATATTTAATGAGAATTATGTGCCTGCATTCATCTTTTCACTGTAAGAAGAGTAAATGTAAGCATGCCAACATTTGTTGCTGCTAGCATAACACATTCAAACTGCTAGTTATGCCTGTCTGCAGTATCGGCCCTGGACCGGGTCAGGGGACCGCACTGTTGGGGACGGGATGCATGCATGGTCCTCCACTGGGGGTGGGGAGGCAGGCCTCTACGTCATGTGAACGGTTGCAGAGAGGGTTTCCCTACCCATGTGCCACATTGTGGGGGTAAATAGGTCAAATTGAAGAATTTGTTAATATCTAGACTGAATTGCTTCCCATCTGCAACAATTGTTGTCGAGTATGAAATCTACAATTTCACTAACAAAATCAACATGAAATAAAAAAAAATCTAACATATTGTGTGTTGGTGAAATTTAAGGAGTAGAATGCATGCACTTGTATTGCAGGGAAAATTTTGGAATTAAACAGCTTAAAAATGAACACATAATAGGCCATACTATTATGTCTTGTCTATGTATATCTAATTTCAAAGTAAGCAAAATATTCTTTATAAAAAAAGATTTTTTAAATGCCAATGTAAAATACATATTACAAATGTGTAAATGTACTTATGTTTTCTTTATTTGCTTAAATGTATTTGAGTACTCATGCTGAGAGTATCAGTGTTCACGTTAAAGGTTTAACCAGCTAGAAAATGTCACATGTACTATATTGACAAAAATACTAGGACACACACCATGCTTCCAACTCTGTGGACACATGTTGGGGAAGAACTTTTTCTATTCCAGCATGACTGTGCCCCAGTGCACAAAGCTCCATCAAGATGTGGTTGGATGCGTTGGGTGTGGAAAAACTTGACTGGTCCACACAGAGCCCTAACCTCGACCCCATCCTACACCTTTGGGATGAACTAGAAAGGAGATTATGAGCCAGGCCTCAATGGTCTAACACCAACATCTGGCCTCATAAACTTCAGTTGATGTACTGGCTATCGCCCCAATACTTTTGTCCATATAATGCATGTCACTCTGCAGTAGGTCCGAGTGTGAGGCGTGTTTGAACAGGAGGGTGGAGTGACTGTGAAGGCACCGCCCCCTGCTGGAACCCGTGGCTCATGCGCGTCGCACTTCTGTAGAAACGACGTTTTAAGCAGGAAGGGGAAGTGGATCTTGAGATGGTGTAGTTTTCAAGCCCAAAACAAAAATAAAGTTCGATTGTCAACTACGACTTGCCACTAGTTCTGACGTATTCGAACAAACAACACAAATTTACTCGTCTGGTACGCGTGAACCCCCCAAAAGAAGAAGAAAATGGGCACAACAGCCAGTAAACTACCAAAGGATCAGCTCTCGGAGTATCAGGTAACCAAAGTCCTGCAACTGCCTGACTACGTAACACTGTTTTATTGGCTTTGGGTTTTGGTAATACGATGATGCTTGTCGATATTTTTCATTTTAACTCTCTATATACACAAAACAAACTACCATTACATCAACAGGAACTTTAATGGTATTGCATTTGAATACATAGACTTTATAATGGTCCGCCTTTTGCAGTTATAAAGGCTTAGTTTTCCTGGAAGGCTTTCCACAAGATTTTGGAGAGTTTCTGTGGAAGTTTGTTTATTCTGTAGAGCATTTATGGGGTCAGTCACTGATGTTGGACATAAAGGTCCCTTCACTATGATCCCAAATGTGTTGAATGGAGTTGAGATCAGGGTTTTTTATTTATTTATTGAGTGTGATTTGTGCACCGAAGCGCCGTAGAAGCGCCGTATAGTGTTGTTTATTACTTGAACCACCTTAAAAGCCTTTTTTGGTCACTCTGTCTTTTGCCCCTCACTATTTTCTAGAGACATGTAACTTTTCTTACTGTTTGCCCTTAGGAGCTCACGTTTCTCACCAAGCAAGAAATTTTGCTGTAAGTAAAATGGTTAAATTTCCCTAAAAACCCAACAAAAAATCCTACATTTTCTGCATTCATTAGCTGTATTTGCTGAAATGGTAGGTTATGTTACACTCAATGTACTAGGTGAACTTTATAGCATCTGATATCAGCCTGTTCTCAATCTAGCCACAAGTGTGAAATCCTAACAGTCGTGGTTTTATTCTCCCCAATTTTGTACATTTCATTACTCTGCTTCCCAGGGCACATAAGAGATTTACTGAACTGGAGAGATCAGACAGACAGCAGCCAAATGGGTCTCGTGTATCTATGAGTAAAATTCTCACTTTGCCTGAGCTCAAGGTAAGAAATCAAAGGGTTATACTACCTCATGGACACAAGTGTTTTTTTCTAATAATTTGCCAGTTAGACTGTAGAACCCTGCCCTACACCCTCACTCATTGAGGTTTTTAGTCTTTATTTATAATTAGAGCTCTCTTATTTGTTGAAAAATATAAGTTTCTTGTGTTAGGGAGATTAACTAATAGGCAATGCTTATCAAAGTTTTTGTAATTAATTAAGAGCCATTAGAAAAAGCTTTTTCTCAGTTCAGTAATAGAATAAATGAGGAAATACATGATCATAAATTACATCATGGGTGTTATTCAGTCCAATGTTCAAAGGTACTTTTATATTGGCAAAAGTCACCACACAACATTCTAGCCTAGAAACTCTAGTAGTGTTTAGCACAGGTTCTTTAGTATTATATATTATATTTGTTTCTCCAGTTTCTCTTCAGTGCAAAGTTAGTAGTTCTGCCAGCATGGCTACTAACCAAAACAATGAAATGATATGGATAGAAAGCTTCTCAAGCATCACATGTCATGTTTTATTAATGAAAATATCCATCCAGCACCTCCGTTCCTAATTCTGTGCACTTGGTTCTTTAACTTCAACCTAGTCCAATCCCTTCCGACAAAGGATCTGTCATGTTTTCTCAACATCTGAAGTTAAGGATGGGAGCTTGTCTTTTGAAGACTTCTTGGACCTTCTGAGTGCCTTCAGCGATTCTGCAACCCTTGAAATCAAATCTCACTATGCTTTCAGAATTTTTGGTAAGGCTCAGATGAAACAAAAATAAATTCAGAGGAAACAAAAATAAATAATTTGAAAAGTAGAATTTTTTTTAATTCCATTTCTTTCTGTGTCTGCCATGTTGATCACACAGTTTTGCAAAACAGAAGCCACATACAAACTTAAAGTGTGGGTTGGTGTTTACAAAGCAAGACTAAGCTATTTCAAAACTTGCTTCACAGTTTTACTTTACTAACTGCTTTATACTATTCTCCCAGACTTTGATGATGATGGCACCCTTGATACTGGAGATCTTGAAAAGTTGGTTAATTGTCTGACTGGAGACACTGATGACACCAGACTTACTTCTGAGGAAATGAGACAGCTCATAAACAATGTGAGTACACACTGGGAGCATTCGTCATTACATTTGTTATGCCCACTGCACGTTCAAAAGGCCAGCACAACTAGTTGATACTTTTTCTATATTTCTACAGATTCTTGAGGAATCCGATATTGACAAAGATGGAACAGTCAACCTCTCTGAGTTCCAGCATGTTATCTCCAGGTCTCCCGATTTTGTCAGGTAAGGAATATTGTTCAGTTCACTCATTAGATTAATTATTCCTGAATGTCTGTAATAACCGTGACTTTTTTATTTTTCAGCTCATTCAAGATTGTGCTGTGAAGCTTCCAAAGATTTGAAGACATTTCAAGTCTTAACATTTTATGCATGTACTTTTACTTTTTTCCAAATGGCACCACAATAACTTTTAATTACGTTTTTATCTTCTGTCAGTATTTCTACAGTTTGTACATAAAATGTATCGGTACATCCGTTAACCTTTCTAACCTGTATTTGAAGAGAGATTTGTATATTTAATAAATTAAAGGTACTTCTATAAATGATTGTAGTTGTGTTTATGAATTTAAAAGTGAAGGGTCCTCAGTGGGCGATTGGAGGTGTATAGATGGTTCAAATGTGGAATGGCCCCTTTGAACAGCAGACACAAATGTGTTCCAAAACCCACAAACAACATCTTCCACAATCATTCCACCATTTGAGAAGTACTCCACAAGTTTAGGTTCATCTGAACTGCATTTTGAACCATTGCCCAGCTGGCCATAGTGACCTGTTATAGAGGGGGAAATAAGTTGAGTAAAAATAACCATCTTGTGGTTACCATATTTCTTAGACCATATATTGAAAGTTAAATATTTTACCCCATCCCCAGGTATAGACATTTCCAGTACCTAAAAATAAAGAAAAAGAAACGGGATCATGAAACGTTATTGATTCCGGAGAAAGTGCTTATGTTACGACTGCACAGACACACAGGGACAATATAAAATATAAAGTGCAAATTCAATAAATACCCTAGAACATACTGAAAGTGAAACACACAATACTACATACACAAATGGTGTGGTATAAATAATATATTTTAGTAACTTACAGTTAAGTGAATTACTAGTATGTTATTATATGTAATAAAAATCAGCAGTATATAGTTGAAACTGACATAATTAGTAATATTCACATTGCAAGACAAAGGCACATAAGATACTGCACATAATGAGATGATTTAGCACTTAATAGGAAAATGCACAATACTGCACATAATATAATAATGCACATGATTACAATGATTTAGTAAGTAACACAACTGAAGTAACTGAATAATTGAATATAAATCTGCTCCGCTGTGTAGTTTTTCACTATCATGTGAATGCAGAAAGGGAATACACCAAAGGGTCTTACATGTGATGGCAGCAGTATGGCGAGATCCACAGCTGACCTTGCGAATTCCAGATGCTTCTGAAACATCCACAAGAGCAGGGAAGGCCTGAATCGAGATAAACACTCCCTCTTCTCCTTTACCCATCCCCAGCTCCCCTTTCTCTGTAGAGAAATACATGTCAAAAATATAGGGACGCAAACACAGTGATAGCATGTCTATGTATTCAACGTTCTAAGCCTGACTCACCAGTGCTTTGTCCTCTCTGATTCCTGTCCTTGAGACCTTTTGATGGCAATCCTATCTGACCACTTTCATTCCATCCCCACACATAGAGGTCCCCAGCAGCTATGCAGAAGAACGAACCATTTAATCACTCAGAACTGTCCCTCCACATTATTACCTGGTCCCTGGATATTTTTGATAATGTGGTAGGCCACATCTCTCTGAGAAAAATAAACTTGGTTGTTCTTACATATCATCCACATTTACACTCAAACCACAGGCTTACAGCGCACTCAATTATTGGACAGAAAAGACATTTCCTTGTCAGTCATTTACTTACTGACATTAAAGAGTTTTAAAACCTCCTCTCAGAGGCACAAAACATTTATCAGAGATTTGATTGTAATAAAACTAGTACTGATTAACAAACAGACATTTTCCTAACATATTACTGTTACTGTAACGTAGTCTAATATGATTTTTCTTGGTATTGATCCAGGGGTGGTTGATTTCCTTCCCAGTCAGAATTTGATTTGAAATGGTAGGAAAGTTATATTCTCACCACTGATGGATGCTGAGTGCCAGCCTCCTGCAGATACATATTTCATAGGAACACCCCACAGAGCCTCAACGACTTGAGGTTCCGTCTCTGAAACCAGATTGCCATGACCCAGCTGACCATGGCTGCCAACAAACAAAATGTCTCTTTATTCATTCTGCAGATACTGTCCATATTTAAACCTCTCGTAGTTCAGCACTGTCCTGTGTACAAATTTCTGACACTCATTGGACTTGAACGGTTTGAATTTCAATTAAAAAAATCTCAAAACACTGGGGTGTTCTAAACTTTTGACCAGTAGTGCATATTAGGTTCAATTTGGTTTGTGCCACAAATGATGATAATTCCTATACATTTCACAGACTGCTCATTATTACTCAGTCTTATTAGTATTCAGTCTTTTATAGCAGATTCATTTCGGGAGTCATTTTCTCACCTGCCAGATCCCCAGGTATGGACAGTGCCAGAGGCTGTCAGAAGGACAGCATGCTCGGTGCCCAGCTCCAGGCTCACCGCATGCAATTGCGGAGAAAGGGGTCGAAAAAATGGAGGTTTGGATGCTATATACCCTCCTGGCACCAGTGGTAATGTCACTGTAGACACAAGTTAAGAGATAAGTATCCTCGATCATGTTTTCAGGATTTAAATGCAACACATTCTACAAAAACTTGAATGTATATAGTTTCCAAACAAGTTTCTCTAAAGCAGTATTTTCCAAACTTTGTTCCTGCTTTAATGTGTTATCTGGATATAGGTGTGTTAATAAAACAATAAAATGCATAGAGCATGGGGCCTCTGGGATCAGGCATGGGAAACACAACAGACGTTACCAGTGTTATCAGATGGATCCCGTACTCCACTCCAGCCAAGTACTTTTCCTGTTGGCTTCAAGCTCCAGCACTCAACTCTTTCAGCAAAGGTGAGGGTCAGACATCTCTCACTGATAAGAGCATCCTCACATCCTCTACTCTCTGGAATGAGTCCTCTGCAGTCTTCAGCACTTTCTGAGTCATTTATGAACCCTGATATGCAAACATGTGGGTCACCTGCAATTTCAAACATCCAAATATAGACATGTGTGATGATCATAGTTCTGCAAGCAAAACATACACAAGGCCATTTAAAAGTTAAATGGATTTGAATTCCAAGTATTGTGTTCTGCAGACAAACATTCTATCACAAGGATTCCAGCCTAGAAAATCACCAATGGACCGTTAAACAAACAAAAAAACCCTGCTTTCACTGATTGTGCAAAAAAAGTCAACATTTTCCATATTTATTTACCTGCAAACTCAACAGACTGTTTTAAGACAAACCATGAGATGATATAACTAATTGGACAAAATTATAGACAAATGAAAATGTTTCCAAAAAAATATATTTCACAAAACTGTCAAATTTCTCAGTGCACAGCATGAACAGAAGAAAAAGACCATTTTCCACATCATAAACACAACAAATAATATTTGTTTCTAACATGAGTTGTGTAAGTGTGAAACCTACTGCCCAATGTGAATAGTCACAGTGTTAAATAATTAATTATATGCATATACTATTGTATTATTATTATAACGGCTGATCAATGCTAAGCCTGCTAAATGCCAAATTAACTTTAACTGGCCTAATTATCATTCCTTACACATCTCACATAAAGTAGCTCAAAGAGGCAGTGTGCATAGTTTCAGCATAATTGCTCAATCAGAGGCTGAGAAACAGATGTTTGCATTTTAAAGAACTAAGTGGCACCACATTTGTCGAACTACCTTAAAATAACATGGCTTTTAGGGGTGTCAAATTTAATCAGTTGGTGAAAGTAAATACGAGCTGTAGTTATGTTTATAAGATAGGTATTACCCTGTAGGCACAAATTAGCAACATATTGTTTACAAATATTCAAACTGTATTGATTCGCTTAAGTGGTGACAATCTAGCCTGGGCAGGAACTAAAACCCTGGTTTCCAATTTGCAGCTCGGATTTGTTATCCACTGTGCTATATGCTCCTCACTATCCAACAGTTCATTCACAGTTTTAGCTGAAAATGAGTCAATAATTGTCTAAGCAAGAAGAGTTTATAACTGGTATAGATATGCATTACGTAGTACTTAATAACTAGCATTTATGTATGCCCAAGGTCAAAATCAACTGATGCATTAGCATTTGTTGTAACACCTATACAAAACATTAACAAGTTTCAATTGTTCGTTCGTTATATTAACATTCAGAATATTTTTTATCTATGGAATTTATATCCACATATTTTACATATTTTATTTTGACTTTATATTATATTTAATATTGTTATTGTCTTTGTGACTGTGCAGTTATAGCAAAAGCAGTTTATATAAGGACTATGACTATTGATTATTTCACCAGTCTTATTGGACTACTAAAACACCACAAATATGCTTGTAGGCAAGCTGGTTTTTAATCTTATGATCGATAGTAAGATAAAATAAGAAATCTTTACTTATCCCGAGGGAAATTATTGTGTCTTTATCATGCTCAGTGCAACAAGCAATAATAAAACATTTTAGTGCAACATGACAAGAACAAGAACGTTAGTAGCAAATAACACTGACATTGCTGTGCAAAGATAAATGAAATGTACCAGATCAGTGGTGCAAAATGCAGAATGCTTAGAAAGGGGAAAACGAACACAATAACAAACAAATAATCATCCTACCATTTATCTGGAGGGCTGCTCTTCTGCTCCAACTTGCAACAATTTTGCTCTTCTGCTCTGATCGTTCTCTTCTGATACTTTTTGACTCCAAACATATTTTGCTGCCACAACAGCACACACTTTCCAGCAGGACTGGGCTCAACACTTTAGCACTGTCCTCATCGCCTTCATCCTTTCCTCTGGGAACTATTTGTCCAAATCCATTGAAACCGAAACCAAACCAATTCATTTATTGACTGATTTATAATTTATAACTCATGCAAGACCACGCGTCAAAATCAAAACAGTGGTGCCGGATAACCAAAGGGGTTTATTTCAAAATAAAAGCCATTTGGCCATTTAAATAAACGAAATAAAAAATTTAGATTTTTTCAGAAACAAAATAGCTCTTTCTGAGCTTTATATATATGTATATTAATAATAAACATACTATAGGACTGAAAGGGTTGTTGTTTTAAACATAAAGCAGGGCTAGTATTATTTCTGCTGGATTCAGACTTCCGTCTCCACATAGCAACCAAATGCAAAAGAGAGAAAAGTTGCCGAGAGAAGAGGAGCTGAAGAAATATGGTAAAGTTTTTCTTTCACTGACAGTTAGATTCATATTTTTAAATAATTTCTGGTAATTTGTATTTTCCACAATAGTCTGCCTTGTAAAATATTATGCAATGGGGGTCAAAACATTATCATTATATGTATTATGTTATTAGTTGCAATAGTGTTATCATGTGAATATCATGTGCAGTTTTCTTACAGGGAGCCAAAACATTATCATTATGTGCGATATCTTATGTGCAGTAGTCTTACCATTATCTTGAGCAGCTTTTTCGTTCCTTAATTACCATTTATGTCATTAGAAAGTAACTGTAAGTTACTAGTCTACCGTGTATATATACTATAGTGTTTATAGCATGTTTTATTTCAAATTTAGTTTTATTCTACACATTTTTAGTGCATTTATTTAGACTTTATATTTTATTTTGTTCGTGACCCTGTGTGTTTTTGCAGTCATAACAAAATTAATTTCCTCTGGGATCAATAACGTTTTGTCATTCTCATTCTGATTGTAACATGCTGGCATAACAGCTTGCCAGCAAACTGTAAATGTATTTACCGTATTTGCTGTTTATGTCCCACAATTTAAATGATGTCAACTGTGATTTCCTCTCATTATCTGCTCCAGTCTGAGGTCGAGGATACACTGAAGAGAATTCAGGCACACAAGGGGGTTATAGGGACAATAGTTGTAAATGCTGAAGGTAAACACCTGTATGATTTGATGATCGTAAGGAATCTGAACTGCTTAAGATCACATTACCATGTTCGGTCCAGAGGTAGAGCTGTAACATTGGAAAAAAAAACATAAACGTGCACTATATGGACAAAATATTGGGACACACCTGTTTTTCAGGGTTTGGACTGGGCCCCTTACTTCTAGGGAAGGACAATCTTAATGCTTCTGCCTTTGTGGGCACAGTTTGGGGAGGAACAGAATGAGAGTGGGAGTGGGAGGGGGGTATTTAAATGCAGTGTCATTAAATTCCCAGTTGTGTAATGTTCAGGCATCCCAATAATTGTTTCCATATAGTGTATTTTCTATTTTTATATATATAAGTAACTTGGAAGTTATCTAATACAACATGAAGCTTTACAACTGAGATGTGTTATTAATCTCCCAGGTATTCCTATTAGAACAACTCTAGACAATTCCACCACTGTTCAGTATGCAGGACTGCTCCATCAGCTCACAATGAAAGCCAGAAGCACAGTCCGGGACATAGACCCTCAGAATGACCTGACTTTCCTGCGCATCAGATCGAAGAAACACGAGATCATGGTTGCTCCAGGTATGTTACAAAACATTTTAAATATAGTACTATTTGTTTTGCTCTCAACACAGAGAAGAATAACATCCACAGCACTATTTGATTTCTTTTTTGTGTGTTCACCAGACAAAGAATACCTACTGATTGTAATTCAGAATCCAAGTGAATAACATTCCAGGCTTGGACCAGACACACCCACCTCATGTATTTTATAAAGACAGTATGGATTCATCTTCATTCTTCTGTACTGAGGTTGTAAACCCATTACCCATTGCCCTACTGATTTATGCTCTTGTGTTTTTTGATCGAACCTTTGGATTCCTATGAAACACAAAATTGTGAAAATGAATTGTCAATAAAATGAAATGAAATCTAGCTGGTAGTACATGCTTCTTGACTGCTTTTTACGATGGAGGTGTGTGTGTGTGTGTGTGTGTGTGTGTGTGTGTGTGTGTGTGTTTTTGTGTGTGTGTGAACCCCTAAATCTTCCACTAGATGGCGGGGTTGTTGCATAGATCGTTCAGGGAACCACGACTTCCAGTTTCAGTGAAGTTTCCAAATGTTCGTTACCTTTCTTCATCTCTTATTATTGATGTGATGGATATAATTACACAAATAATGACTTAGTATTTTATTAATCTGTCATAAAAATAAATGTATTTCAGTAACATATTTTTCCTCCTTCATTTTAATCAGTTATTAATTATCCCCTTCGAGCAGAAATCTTTTGAAACAGGAAAGCTTGATGACTGGAAGCTTGAAGTGATGATTATCCAGTAAGAATGAACTCAGAAGCCTCTTTGGACAAGCTTGTCTTTGCGTTTACATTATCTAGCTAATTCAGAAAATGATCTTATTTTTTTGTTCCTCTTCTAACACCCCCCGCACTCACTGACTCCTATGCTGGTAATGATAACCCCATACCAGAACGAATCATGCAAATAATAGTAATAAGCATAATAATAATAAAATGAAACAGTTTTAAAAACTTTCCTTTGACTTATTTCATTACAGACAGAATTAACCTAAAAATATTCATGTTTTTTATGGTCAGCTTTATTTCATGTGTATTCCAGTCCTGCAACAAATGTCAGAAAATATTGTGACAGTAAGAATTTGCCACTTTGTTGTGCCATTCCCTCCTACAACCCTTCTGAGATGTTTTAGCACTGGATACCAATTGTCCCGTTCATCCTGTAAACATACTTTAGGGGGAAAAATACATGGACGTCCCTGGAAATATGTCTATAAGGCAGCATTTTTTGCTCTTAAATCTCTTTTCTGTGCATTTCTGTATAAATGCTGCCATCAGAAACAAACACGTGCCTTGACCGACCCTGAATGGATGTTTTGCTGATGTATTTTTTCGTCTTTGGTCTGGGGAAACGGCATCCATATCTTTAACAAAAAAAAGAAAAGTGATTTGTCTGACCACAATACATGTTTCCACTGTGAGGTGGTGCATCCCTGATACCTCTGATCGCAGAAAAGATATTATCATGGTCAACATTTGATAAAGTTTGATAAAGTGCTTGATAAAGTTTTACCAAAGTGATCCCTTGCTTATTGCCATTGATGAATGATGGTTCTTGATGCTACACCACCTGAGGTGTCGGAGATCACAGGCGTTCAGGTTACGACTGCAGCCTTACCCTTCATGCACTGTAATTCCTTAACATGACTTGCATTGTTTTATGATATAATGCACTGTAGAGGGAGAAATAAGCAAATCACATCCAATCTTTTTTAAGGACCAATCTTTCTTTAAACATTTCAAGAATTGTTTCATTACCTCTTTGAAATCCCATCATTATTTCTATTATTTCTTATTTTCTATTATTTCATTTTTGGAATGTGTTGCAGGCAGGGAACTGATTTATTTATTGGAAATAAAATTTGAATTACAAACACATTTTTAACGTGAGTTGGATGTCCACTTTCCATCCCATCGTTTTCTGATTTAGGTCTGTCATAATAAATAAACAAAAGCTTCCTGTTCTGAATCTTGCACCTCATTCCTGTTCTGCTGAATAGGTTTGATATCTAATGTGAATGTAAGATTTCTTTCTTTATTAATGAGCAAGGCTGGCTCACCTGGTTTTGTGATCTCAGTCTTTTTGTTTATTAATGAGGTGGTCCGTAGTGGGACTGGGTCCGCAGGTTCGCGATCTCAGTCTGTTTAGGTTAGTGCACTAGAGTCTCCTCTTTTATTTAGACTCTACATATGAGTGTGTAAGGGAGACCCCCTCTTTTGTTTCCCCATGAAAGGCTCCATGCAGGTGGATTCGAAGATACATGGTAGATTAATAAATGAAATGGCAGCTATAATTTGATCAGAGAGGTGTACATTCAGTATCAGAGTTCATATGCAGCAGCTGCGGTGTGTGGCAGTGGAGAGCACTCTGGTGACACAGGCTTGGCCAGGGCAAACGTCATCTGAAACCTGGCCTTGCTCAAGCTGCAGACCTGTATGACGGATTTGCTTGTGCTTGGAGTTCCAGCAGCCCGTCGCTCTGCTTTGGTGCTTCAGCAGCTCTTAAAGCTTTAGCTTGACTCTCCCACCTTTTAATAAAGCACCAGGATACTTTAAATGCAGCTTGATTCTTCAATGAAATATCACAGCTTATCCATTCAGACTGTTTCAGCTTAGTTACACTGTCCTTCATAAATCACCAGTCAGTATGAGACAGCTGGTGTGATGACAAGGCGTATTTCAAGTGATCCTACAACTATAACAGTCAGAAAATTATGGTGACCTGATTATGTATTGTATTTGGTTTTTGCTGCCTAGTGCTATTTTAATATACATTTATACAAGTCTTTAATTTCCTATTTTATATTTTGTCCCAGAATTTGGGGTTTGGAGCACAAATTAAGTACAAATGAATTGTTTATTTTTTTAAATCAAACCAGCAAAAGACCTCCAACACAATTAAATTGATTAACAAAGGTCTTTTCATGCAACATGTTCATGTTTTTTGATTACTTTTATTAAGAGGGATAATAAAGCAGTGTCCACTTGTCGCACCACTCCTTGTTTAAATACTATGTTGGTATAGTTCAGATGATAAACTGGAGTGTTTTCCACCATGTGCTTTTGTGTATATGTACTAGTGGCTGCTCTGGTCTCTGTGTTTCTTTGTTAATTAGAGTCTCATTAGCATCAGAGATACTGGATTATTGTATGGCCTGGCAGCTGGGGTGAGAGTGTGTGGAGCTCCTATAGAGGCTATAAGATGAGCTAAGTAAATCTGAACAGCTGTTCACCACTGTGTTCAGTGCTCCATTTTGTATTAAATGTTGATCATTGTGAAATGCTCTGTCATATTGAATAAAATCTCATTACTCAGTCTCTCACTCGGGTGATATCACAATGTGGATTACACACTAGTTTGAGTGTTAACACCACAGCTGAAAGCGGGACGCACACATGCTTTTCTGTGTGTTTGCCTAAGGGAGATGCGTTGTCTCTTAAATGAGCGGAAGAGGGTGGCTTAATCTTTTCTGCTCTAATTGAGTCATTTTTTGAGTCAACTCTCTCTCTCTCTCTCTCTCTCTCTCTCTCTCTCTCTCTCTCTGTGTCTCTCTCTTCTCTCTCTCTCTCTCTCTCTCTCTCTCTCTCTCTCTATCTCTCTCTTTCCCCCTC
>JBBMFX010000002.1:3824-13944 GCA_037832545.1 Rhabdalestes septentrionalis | reverse complement strand
CAGTTCTAGATACATCACTGACTGTAGAGATGTTGTGTAAACAGCTTTCAATCAGTTCTAGATACATCACTGACTGTAGAGCTGTGGTGTAAACAGGTTTCAGGCAGTTCTAGATACATCACTGACTATAGAGCTGTAGTGTAAACAGGTTTCAGGCAGTTCTAGATACATTACTGACTGTAGAGCTGTAGTGTAAACAGTCTTCAGTCTGTTCTAGATACATCACTGACTGTAGAGCTGTAGTGTAAACAGTCTTCAGTCAGTTCTAGATACATCACTGACTGTACAGTCTGTATTAGTCGTGTCTCTCCAGCACGATTCTAGACCCCAGACATGTTCCGTTAGGGTTCTGTATGTTTTTATGTCGGGCTGCAGGATCGCCCGGGGGGTACAGGGCTGCTCGGTGAGGCGCGGAAATTGAAAAGCGATAGTGGCATTCAGCTGGTTTGTTGTGTGTGTGTGTGTGAGAGTGTGTGTGTGTGTAGTTTCATCATGTCGAGGACAACGGTGCCGCCAGAACGAGCGTGTCGCTCCGGAAGAGACGAAATGTTGAGCTGTGATTTCTCTTCACCTTCCGAGAGGCTTCTCAACACAAACACACACTCCGGACACACCTTTTCATTTCTCTATTTTATTAGATATCACTTCAACATCATTCGTCTGGCAAAGAGGCGTAAAAAACATAGTTGGCTTTGTCTTATCTAAATATTCTGGTACATACTAGGGAACCTTTGCACGATTAGAAACAGGGACTGTATTTACATATACCGTAAATATTAAATTATAAATAGCGTTCCTTCTTTTTGTTTTCATGTATTTATTTTTTTACAACATGTACATATTCATAGAGCAAACTGCTGGAAAAATACACTGTGTGTGTTCTGTAGAGTTCCGGGGGGAGAGAGAAAGAGAGGAGCCTGCCGGGTTCCGCGGTCACACTCTACCGATGGAACGATTTCCGAAAGGCGCCGGGAGCCGAGGGGAGGCGGGCGAGTCAGAATCTCGGGAAAATGAAGCGTAAGATCTTTTATCGTTTTAATTTTTTTTTTTACACCAAGGGCACCACACAGAGTCTCCTCGTTCCACGTCTCTGAGCGGATCCGGGCGAGGTTCTTATTTTTTATTACTCCTCGAATCAATTTGGCTCTTAGAGTCATTTCCAGATTTGAGTATAATGGGGCCATTATCTGGCGCGGGAGGAGAGACATCGACTGGAAAGGAGATGAATCGCGTCGGCCGCGGCGCTTTTAGACCTGCCGGAGATTCCTGATCGAACGTTTATCCGTGAATAATCGCTAACGTCCTCGCCGGAGACGCCACTTAAACACGTTGCTGGACCTCCTCGGTTCTATTTTAGCAGCTGGAAGAAGCGAAAGAATCAGAGACACTTCAGATCTGATGCAAGGCGGAGAAACATGATCCATTAATGCAATATGCATGGGGGAAAAAATAGAGTTAAAAAATAAAAAACATGCGGTCTTATCTCACGGTTATTATTGCGGCTTACGTAAAGAAGCGGCACCAGCGTAGCGCATCAGCATTTTCGCTCTGAAGCTCCGGACGGCTGATGCTCCCTCACAGAGCCATAAATCATTCAGATAATACACCGATACCGATGCATCAATGAAATTGATGTGGGAATTTAGCTCTGCCCTAAAGGACTCAGACTATACATCGGTACTGACAGATACATCGTTTAGAAACAGGATACGAACACCCTGGCGCCGCCGGCCGCGGCCGAGAGGGATCCACATCTGCCGCGGTAGGTTTTTGAGGCACAGAGGGCAGGAACAAGCTCGGAAAGTTTTCATCCATCGCTTCTTTTTCATCAGGACCGAGGAAACGATTCCATGGGCGGCGTCGCCAATAAACCCTCACAATTCGTAATTATTGGTTTGGACCCCCACTACATTTACCATAAATACTGAGTTCCCCCAGAATCTTTCACAATTTTCTTTCCAGTTTAGTCATCTCCAATTCCACCCACCAGCAGGAACGTCCTAACTACACACCACCACCACCACCGGGGGGAAGGGGGGGCGCCAGCAGATGCCTCCTCTGAGATGCTAAAAGCTCCTCCAAATGTTTTCAGACTAAAACAACATCAGCCTTGGACAGCAAGACTCGCTCGGAGGAGGATTCTAGTAAATTCTGTTTACATTAACCAACAGACGGCCACAGTGGAGAACACGAGTCACAAACTGAGAGCTTAAAAACTCTTACCTGCTCCTTTTTTTAAAGCTGTTTTACATTTTATTTTAGGTTTGTGTTTTTAAAACGCGTTTTAGAAATGCTCAGATCAGAGTTTTTAAATACATTTTTTTAAATTTCATATTCCCTTTATTTTTACTCCTTACTAATTTTACTGAATGTGCATGAATGTGAATTGACAACAAATCTCTTGTAATATTGTATCTTGTACTTCCTCCTTGAATTTTAAGGCCCTCAAAACCCCACTGGATTTTATTTTTCAGTGAGAAAAACACAGACCAGGATTCATTTCAGTCGCAGCCGGATGGAAATATAGTTTCTGATAAAGCGAAATTACAGATTGTGTTTTTTTAACATGTCTAAAGGAGTCCCCTTACACACAAGTCACATGTGGAGAGTTTAAAAATTCACACCAGTCGTCAATATCATTTGTGACAGGCCGTGCCCTGAAGCAGCGTGCAATGACACATTTTTCCACGCGATCACGCGGGACTAATATGAGACTAATGACGTGTGATCGCTAGTGTGAGGAATGAACGCTGGCTTGGGCCTGTGAGGGTTCGCGCACCAGTCCTGATTAATTTGGACGCGAGGAAATTAGTCTGAACAAGCAAATGACTGATCTTGAACCAAATGTGATTTTCCTGACGGCCCGATTTAACTCGCACTGCCGTCGATTCGACATGATCTCGCTCCACCAGCCGCCGCCGTCTCTAAAGTCGACGGGGCTCCAACCGAGACGATTCTGCGTCTCCTGCCGAGTCTCCCGGAGCTCTCGATCCCTGATCTCTGGGCAGCTCACTTTTCTTATTTTTATTTACATTACTCTGGTGTCTCGTGTCTCTCCATGTCTGTGTGTCGTGCCCGTCACCACAAACAGTTTCCTCCGGGACAAATAACATTTTCTGATTCTGATTCTTTCATTCGACTGATTTTCCAGCACCCGACCTTTCAAATTATTAGACTTTATTCTGCCCATCTTTAGACTCTATATTGAGAATTTCTATTTTTATACTTTAGTCTATTTAGATTTTACTCGATTCTATTGTTTTTACCAATTTAGCTACTCATAATTTTTTTTTCCATACTAAGCAAATTTCCCACTTGCAGGACTAATAAAGGTTTATCTTTTCTTATCTTATCCTATAGGAGACCTTTCGGTACATTCTGCCATTTCTGTCCCCACACAATCCCACAGTCAGCCGCCCTCCTGATCCTCGCTGTGTCCGGCGCATCCAGTGAATATTCTGCATGTTAATTCTGTTTAATCGCCTCATGTTCAGCCTGGAAAGGTCTGATGTCCAGCGGCGCGCTGGCAGATCGTCGTGAAAATATGAACAGGCCATAAAAAAAAATTTAAAAAAGCGAAACAGGAGGAAAGGGTGGCTTGTGTTTTTTCAGGCTGGGTGTTTTTTTTGTGCTTGCTTTTCTCTGAAGCCCAGCGAGCTGCAGCTGAGGTCACCATTAGTTAAATATGCATCAGGCTGCATTAAGCACACACTGGAGTCCAAACAAGATCCGCCTCGCTGAACATCTGCCGCGCCGGGTCTGCAGGAGCAAACAGCACGAGACGGGCCGAAAAAAAAAAAAAATTTCCTCCCCAGTTTTTTTTCCAAACGTGGTTTCGATACGAGCTTTTAAAGCGCATTTAACATTTTCGAGTTGTGCAGTCCAGTCAGACGTCATCATGGCAGAATCCTACGCGTCCGAATCCTCGCCGCGATCACAGAGCAAATTTCGAGCTTTGGGCAAACTTTTAAGAGTTTGTACATTTAAGAATATACAGTGACCTGTAATGGGGCTTCTCCACTGACTGGTACCAGTTCGGTTTGGTTCTACTCTGCTCAGTTTTTCACTACAGATAAAGCATTTCCTTAATGTAACTGGTTGCTATAGCGACCACCAATCAGTATCCCCCAATATGTACATGCCATCATTTAGTATCGGTTCAGCCCACTCGGAACCTCGGCCAAGGCTGTACCGGGTACCAGATTTTACTAATGGAAGAGCGAGTAAAGGTGAACCGAACCGAGCTGGTACGATTCAGTGGAAATCCTATGTAAGCGATTGACTGCTTTACGAGACTCTACTCCCAAAACAAAGTGCGGAACCTCTACAGCGTGGAGAACCCTGTGTGTTTACATGTATATTTAAACAATGAATCGTTTTGAGATGCCACTCGAAGTTCAAAATAAATCCTGGTGAACTAGTTGCTCTTCTACCTGATGGACTAAAAGAGGGATCCCTCTATTATTTTGATTGAAAACACCCCTAATGGCTGTAACCTCTTATCTATGAAGCACATTTGGTAACAAACATAGTACAGAGCTACACCCCCGCCCCCATACACCGCCACACAGTCCCATTATTTGTTAATTGCCTTTTAGAGGTGTAATGGTGAAGTGGTGCTTTGGGATTAGGAACAGTTCAGGGAATGAAAAAACAGTAATCTAGTAAACTACTAATGCTATTGATCGATTAATCATGTTACCACAGAAACAGTTGTTTTGGATAGGTTACTTTTCACCCGGGAATGTCTTATTCTTGTTTTGCTCTTTTGTTCCCTGCCAAATGTTCCTAACCCCCATCAGTGAAAGAACCAACCGATTTCCAAGGTATCTAGAACAGAGGCTGTAGAGGAATGACGGTGGGATGGGAGGACAGAACGGGCGTGAAGGGCGTTGGCCGATGGAGGAGGTGCGGGAAGACGGTGGTCGGACGCGGGAGGGCATGGAACGTCACAGCTGCCGGGTGCATAGTGGGCGGAGCCACAACAGACACCTGGGACGGCGCCACGAAGGAGGGCGTGGCGGCAGGGGGGCAGATTTCGGGTGCCAGGGGGAGGCGGGTGACTGGCACCACCTGTGGGAAGATGGGAGGCTGGGGAGGGAGGAAGGTGGCGTGGTGCTGGAGGATGGTGTGGCGGATAGTGATGGATCCGGACGGCATGGTGGAGGGTATGTGGACGGGGTGCAGGATGGGACTGGACACCTGGAGGGATGTTCGGGGCAGGACCGGTTTCAGCTTGGTGGGGAACACTTGTTGGTGCAAAACATGTCTGTGCGCGTGGGCCTGCAGGAGGCAGTGCCTCTCCATGCTCTCAGAGTGGATGTGGAAACACGGAGGGGCGTGGAATTGACTCCTCCTGTGGCACAGGCCCTCCTCCAGTCTCTGGATGTGCAGCTGCGGGCCGTGCTGGCATGATTTATCCTGATTGACTTTCTCCACCCTCCGCAGGCCGAGTTCTCTCACGTCCAGGAACCCCTCCAGGTCCAGCCGCTCGTCACCTGCGAGGTGAAACCTCGGTGCCTGCAGCAGCGGCGGGCTGTGCTGACATGATTTATCGCGAGTGGTTTTCTCCGCCTTGCGCGGTACGGTCTCCCTCACATCCAGCAGACAGACCTGAGCGGCCACGGCACACGTTTTACAGTCCTTTGTGGAGCCCTGCTCTGCTCTAGACAGGATCTGAGCGAGCTGCTTTGTGTCTGTCAGGATCTCTGCAGGCTTGCGGTCTCCCGCCGGCAGGGGTTGAGTGCCCTTTCCGCTCTGAGGATTGATCTGAGTGGGGGAGGCGCTCGAGTGCGGCTTGCAGCAGCTGTTATCCGCGGCTCTTTGACCCCGGGCGGCGCTAATGGAAGTCAGTATCTGACAATCAGCCTCACCACTCTCTAAGTCATCAATACTGCATGCAATTTGGTCCGGCCCATTGGAGCTGTCACACACTGCTTTTAAAACATTCACCACTGACTCTGCCACCGAGGCTCTACCCTCCGCATTCCCAGTGCCGCCTTCAGCCAGGGGACGCCCGTTAGCGAGGTGGGGAGGTTGAGAGAGGCTCTGAGACATTTTTTGTCTCTTCCTTGCATGTTTCAGGCAAGAAATGGCCTCGGAGGCCTCTTGCCCTTCCTCGCTTTTCACAGAGGATGCGCAGTAAATGCATTGTGTCAGGTCTGAATGTTGCTCGTCCTCGCCGCGTGAGTTGTGGCAGCGTTTCTTCGACCTCTTTCCCTCATACACATCCTCCTCGTCTCTCTGCGGAGAGTTTAGAGCCTGCAGCCCTGGGCTACTGTGATCTGAGGCTTCTCTCTCAGAGGGAGGCATGCTGAGGCAGTTTGAGCCTTGTTCTGTTATGTCCGCCTCCCCTGCCGTCCCCCCACCGTTTCCCAGCACCTTTTCGCTCCAGGCCCAAGGTTCATCAGCACTTCCCGCAGAGCCGTTTATCCTGCCCGCCGCCTCCCCCTCCTCCGCCAGAGCCGTGCTGTTGTTCTCGGCCTGATTCTGAGCTGATTGCTTTGACTTCTCTAATGGCTGCACTTGCTGTGAAGTGGCGCCTCTAAATTGGCTATCAAGCTCTTCCCGGCTCTCCGCCCGTCTGTGGGGTTTTGCACATTTCTCCACGCCACCCTCTGCCTGCTCCTCCTCCCGCCTCCTCCTCCTCCTCCTCTTGTGACGCCGCTTGTGTCTCTTTTTGTGCTGGCTCCTGTAATGGCGTCGATCTCGAGCCCACAGCTTGTCCTCTGTTTTCCTGCCGGCGTGTGGCCAATCTTTGGAATGCCGGCGCCGCCCGTGCACTTTCTGCCTCACACCGCTTTCTACATCAAAGTAATACTGGTGGCACTTTCTGTTTTTGCTATCTGCTCTGTGGCCGCACGTGGCCTCCTCCGCGGAGGATTTCTGCCAGGCGCCGGACGTCTCCTCGTCGGCTTTGGGTTCGTTTGCATCCTGAGCGTTGGGACACCTTCTAATCTGTGACCCCCTGAAGTCAAAGTGGAGCGGGTTGCAGCTGAAAGACAGGGAAGGGTTCACGGCAGTGAAGGAAACCATCTCAGACGGCCACTGGAAGATGGTTTTGCCGTCCCTGCCAAGGACGGAGAAGAAAGGCTGGCTGGGCTTGGTGAAAGGGAGGAGGGGTTTTGCAGCCTCCTCTTTCTCCTGGCTTTGGAAGGAATCGGTCTCAGGCGGCATGTCAGAGGGAGTCTCCCTCGTGGACGAGTCCATCTCTTCGCTCTCTACACCCGTCTCCTGACCGGGGTTCACCACAGGGCTCTCGGCGTCCAGAGCAGTCTCAGAGTTGTGCGTAATCGGAGACATGGGTGTGTCCTCGGAGTAAACGAGGAACGCACACATATCCGAAGTAGCATGATGGAGGCTATCCAGTCCGACAGGCAGGTCCGGGGATCCCTGACCGCCCGCATTGCTGCCCTCTGCTGCGTAACACAGCGTCTCCTTGCAGTTTGCGTGTTTCTCCTCAGATGGAGAGTCCGGTAGATCCACCTCCATGAACGGCGCCGGTATCCTGCCGCTGCGCTCCACCGCACTTTCTTCCAGGGCCTCGCAGAACACTGCGGCCGAGGACTCGAGCTTCACTGAAGCTTTCTTCGGAAAGGAGAAGGAGAAGGCTATTTTGCGCCTGAGCGTTTGTTTCTTCCCTGTTTTCCCACCATATGACCAGGTGGTCTGTTTGCAGCTGCTCAGTTGGTTTTGGGCTCCGGGCTCCTGGTGAATCTCATCCTGAGGATCCATGAAGCCCTCCACTGCCACCGTGGTGGATTTGAACATGGGGCCGCTCCCCGGGGCACTGCAACAAAAAGGAAAGAAAGTAGTGAAGATGTGAAATGGACATAAAATCTGAATTTTACTGCAACAGCAGGGGGGCTGAGCTACTGTCACGTTCAAATTTGGAAATGGGAACAATAGAACGATTTAATCACTCTAAATGAAAGTTATTTTGTTTAATTTCTGCAGTGAACCTGCATGCTCCATCCATTTAAATAATAATAGTAATATACTTTATATTGGAATTGATGGTAATTGTACATGAAAGCACATATGGGTGTTTGGGGACTGGAGTAAAGCTCCTAAAACAACCTCAAGTGATATTACTGTAGTTTCCTGAATTTTGGAAGAACAGATTGGACTTTTTGAGAGATAGTTTCAGTTGGGGGAGACTCAGTCTTTACTAGGGATGGATACTCGGCCCAGGTGCCTAATTATAAAAGACCAAAGTATGGATAAACTTTACCGGTAACAGTTCGGCTGTCGGTTCTGGAGAAATTAAAAAAGAGGACAGAAGAGAGCTCACGCTTATGGAGTGACGATGGTGGAGAGATCCAAACGAACCAAAGTTCGACTATATTTCCCCCGTGTGACTGGGATGCTCACCGGAACAAGTGCAAAAAGATTTTTGCTCGTAAAGATGGAAACACGGGAAATGTATCAAAACATCCAACCAAGGGCTCTAAATCAGTGTTAATAATTTAAAAAACACTCATTCAGTTACAAACAGCCTACATAAAGGCTAAATATTAAGAGTATTTTTTGCAGTAGCTCAAATAAATTTTAAACGTTAAAATGACCTGTACTGCTATAGTGCTGCATTTACAAATAATAATAAAAAAGATAAATAATAATAAACTAAAAAATTATAAATTAGAGCTCACCTAAACGTTAACTTGCAGTGAGTCCAACGGTTTTAGATTTGGGTTAGAATTAGGGTTAAATTGTTTGTTATTCTTTTCCCAATTAGTTTTTAATTACAAAACACAATGGAAGTACCGATAAGAGTACCGATAAGGTACCGAATCGATAAGGGGTATCGATAGAGGTACCGTTAAAACCTTAAGGATACCCATCCCTAGTCTTTACAGTGAGGTGTTCTCTAGCAGGTTCTGCGAGGGGAGGATGTTCTAGCGTGGGACTGAAGGTGACGGAGGGTCTCTCACCACTGAACCTCTCGCCGCCGCTCCGCGAGCTCGTGCAGCCGCCGCAGCGCCCTCTGCTGCTTCCGCTCGTCCTTCCGGGACTTCGAGGCCACATTACGGGCGAACTCCCTCTGCTTCAGCTCTTTCAGTCTCTGCACACACACACACACACACACACGTTAGTTTTCACACCATGATACCTTGTTAAGTATTCATATATCAAATATATCCAGGTAAATTAAATATTTATATATGTGTATATACGTATGGGCCATATGGGTGTCTGGGTGTGTGTGAGGTGTGTGTGTGGAGGTGTGTAGTGTTTGTAATGGCAGTATATCCCACATGTATTTCTGTATTATATGTGTGTAAATGCCTATATGCAGTAAAGATATGTGCGATGTTGTTTATGAAGGTATCTACTGACGAATAGATTTCTATTATATCATGTTACATATATACAGCCATGGAAAAAATAAAAGTGTGTATTTGTGTGTGTGTGTCTGGGGGGGGGGCGGGGCTGAGTGTGTGTGCTAGTGTCTGTGTGTGTGTGTGCATGTGTGTGTGTGTGTGTGTGTGTGTGTGTGTGTGTGTGCGAATGAAGTTGTGTCCATTATTCATCTTTTTTGTTACATTTTCCTCAAACATGTGTGTTCAGTTCAAAAGTGTATAAAAAATAGTGACCTGCACATTTTACACAGACACACACTTCTAGTGATGGGAAGTTCTGATCATTTTACCGACTCGCATCTTTGAGTCTCGTTCAGCAAAATGAACCAATCTTTTTTCCTGTCATCGCGTTCATTTTATTTATTTAGCAAAATATAATTAAAATGTTACGTGTTACTTCCCTAACAGATCTACTGCTCACACACACACTGATCATACCGCAAACAGGACAAATCTATAATGCTATAAGGAACAGAAAAGCTTCATTCATTGTTTACCTGTGTCTTTAATCTATGACTCACTCACCTCGCCTCTTATCTGACAATTTTTCGGGGTTCAGTCATTCGTTCATCACCTGACGGCCCATTTGGCTAACCAGTGCAGGCTGAGCCGGAAAGGGAATTGATTAGTTCATCTCTCGAGCCTTCGGGTTTGAGACTCAATGATTCCAACAGAAACTACAGGATGTAGCGCAAATGCGCGACTGAACGAATCACTCGTACGAGACGACTCGTTGTTCCCGAGTCACATTAAAGATT
>JBBMFX010000001.1:43795560-43807707 GCA_037832545.1 Rhabdalestes septentrionalis | reverse complement strand
GCCGCTTTTGTTATCGAGCTCTTTTATTATTTCTAGTCCTGTTTGAGTGTTGAAGGTTCTCTCTGCGTTCTTTATCCACGTGATTAGAGCCGAACCCAGAGAACTTGTTAGTGACGTCCTGGATCTCCTTCTCGTGTTTCTCAGAGATAAAGATAAATTTGTTAGAGTCGTAGAAAACTAAGACTGAAACGTATCTCCAGCCCAAATACCCAGTAGCGCCTGTCATTTCTTGAACAAAATTTGTCAAATCAAACAAACAAGCAAAACTACAGCAACAGCCCCTTTCCAAGTCCATCTGTTGTAATGACAATATATTTCAACCAATCAGAAAACAGCAGCACAGTCAGCTAGGCTGTGGCCCGCTTTTAGACCTGCCGTCTAGTGGCTCGGATTTGAGGCGCATTATTCATAATATAAAACATTTGTTCACAGTTTGGCGTGGTTCCTTTATCCAGAGGAAATTCAACACAAACGTTCCTCCTTTAGTTTAGAACATGGCTTCCAAGGCTAATGTCGTATTTAAGACTTTAATTCATTCTGATATTCTAGGTTTTCTACACTGTATGCAGTACGAAGTCTAAACTAATTGTACCAGAAATTCTCCACTGTAAATCCAGAGATGAAGAGGAAACAGAAGACAGACTATTTTACATTCAAATAAGGCTGGTTTGCATCATTATATTCAGCCTGACACATGAAAAACATAATGCCTACATTTTTCCACCAGCCCCAGATGTAGTCAATCAACTGAGACGGGTCTGGAGTCCTAGTTTGGCTTCTTTAGCTCACAACTGGACTTATGTCAAACGAAAAAAATAGAAGACCAAATATTTTCATCCTCATAACTTCTCTGGATCCTCAAATCTCACCCAACTCTTCATTAAGGTGTATCAGACTAGTGGGCGTGGTTTAGAATGCAGTATGACTCACTGTGAGCTGTAATAATGAACTGAACTTCAGTTCCACATGCGGCCGTAACAGACGGACTGATCTCAGATTAGATCGCTCTGTATTTATCACAGAAACTGAATCTAGATCAGTGCTCCTCCTCCTGACGCGCTTCGTGAAAACAGACCCTGTTGTTCTAAAAGGTGCCCACATATATTTAATCCACATATATTTGCATGAAATCCCACACTGAGGGGAAAAGTTCTCGGGACGTAAAGACTCGCACGGCCTCCAGGGACCTCTGAAGTCCGAAATCCAACACAAATAGGGAAGCAGATTTCAAACCATGGACCCAAAGACATTGTTTTTATGGAGGATGACTCCTAAAAGAAGTAAAACAGAGCAAAGTGAAGGGGCTTCAGGCGACAGATGAGGAGGAAATAGGATGATGAGACTCAGGTGCAGCATTTAGGATAAAATAAGCTTTAACTAGTTCTTTGTCTGAGCTAATTATCTTTATTCAGGGTTGGAGGGTGCTAGAGTCTATTCCAGATTTCACAGAGCAAAAGATGGAGAAACATCCTGGAGAGGTCACCCTCAACATTCCTGGCTGGGAATCGAAGCCAATACCTTCTCAATGTGAGGCTACAGCATCACTCACTGAAGAGAAAGTGACCTTTCATTCATACGTGAACATGCGACAGCACATTACGTGAACAGTATGAATTTCCTCCTCTATATTTAACACATAGCGCATTCTCTCAGGGTACCTCAGAGCTTAGGGACTCCAACCCATGACTTCTTGATCGCAGGGCGAACGCCCTTCCACTAGGCACCAGCTGTCCCACTGTACCAATTCAAGAAATTAACAATGGGGACCAAGAAATCACACAATTTAACCCGACAATTTTGAACAAATGAATTATTCCCACTGGCGGAAGTCCTGCCTCGTGCCATGTCAACGCCGCGACCCCCCTGCAGAACTCGAGTCTCATGGAATAGTTAATCAAATATTCCTATGACTTTTGCCACAGTGACCCTTTTGCACTGAACTCCTAATTCGGATATTTATATCGCCACCTAATGGCCGCATCAAACCAGAAACTGTTATATATGAGAAATTCGTACATAAAAACAGATCCAGAGTCAAAATATTGACTTAACCCAAACCAGCAAGGGGCAGAATATTTTGTAGCTAATCTCCTAATAAAAGGTCAGATTATGTCTAAAGAGCAGGTCTTTGGTCAAGAGGCAGTTTTCTGACAGAACCTGTGGATGACGTTTATGAAATAGAACAATGGTTCTCAACCTTTTCAACATTAAGGCCCACCTGTCTATCACAGCATGTTGCCAAGGCCCACTTGGCCACATTAGATAATCTTAAATAACAAATTGCGGACCAACGGCCTGTGTCAATTTTAAATTCGCGGCCCAATCAAAAACCTTTGCGGCCCATCAGTGGTCCCCGGGCCAGTAGTTGAGAAACCTGGAAATAGAACATTATTTCATGAAGTCCATGCAGCTTTAGCAGGTTTTCCAGGCTGTGGGTTCAGACCCTCATTCTGTAAAGCTGCTTTGCGATGATGTCAGTTCGAGAGCATACAGAATAAACCAGACCCGTGTCGACTTCACTTGCATTTTCTTCATTCGGCTTGTCGCCTGTTTTGCCGTATTTCACTGTTTTTCTGAGACCGTGCATGCAGGCAGCTCTGGGCTGCTGGAGCAAACTGTGAGAACGCAATAACAGCTCAGGTGCTGGATGAATCACACGCCGTTTCACATTCTGTGATAATCGTCATGTGCTCAGATTCGAGGGCTGGAACCAGAAAGGGCTGAAATAGACCCTCATATTTCTGCCTCTCGCCGAGTCGTCACACATCAGGCATTTGCAAGTATTCTGGGATTACATTTGAATTAAAAAGAAAACGCTATATTCTGTCTGGGATCAGGCAAAAGTACCACCACATATACTATATTTACTAGAGGTGGGAGATAAAAATCGATAGTGTAACATCACAATCCTCTTCAGCACAATATTATATCAATATTAAAAAAGCATTTATGTTTAACATATTTTAACATTTTTCATCCTCCCAGAATAGAAAAACACCCCAGAGAGGTTGGTAGACCATCACAAGGAGGACACATTAACGTTTTATTAATTTTTAAAACGTTTTTAAAAGCGCTTTTATTTTGGTAAAGATATCTACTCATGTTATTGCTTATGGTCTCCACAAGGTGGCGCAACACCTGCTCTTGCAGAAGCCAGAAAGGACTAGCGTCTACTTAAAGGTGAAGAATTGCATTAATAGAGTATAATAGCGCAGTATAATATAGTACAATGTGATAGCATAACTATATATAATGTATCATGGCCGAAATATGATGTATCTTACCTCCTATATTCACAGCACTGGGATAATCTGTTACTCCATAATAAATATAAGTCCTTATATCTTCTGTTCCTTCAGTTATTTATCTTTACTGAAGGGTTTATGGCACCATGTGGATCACAGTAAGGACAGACGGGCAAGGGGACTGACACTATCAGAGAAATAAAACTGAAAAACTATACTTGTTTATTAATGCAGATTTTATTGTTGTGGTCTATTATTGACATAAAAAGCATATGATATAGTAAATGTATGAGTTTTACCTACCTTTTATGTCTGTATGCACACTATGTACACAGCTCTGTATATATTTGCTATTTGAACTGTTCTATTTTAATATTAAAACATATTTAAGACCATTTCTGTTTTATTCCAGTCTTCTATGTGAGATTTTCTATCGCGCCTGCAATGAAAGCACTGAAGTAAATGTAACAGCACTTTCCAGAGTGAATGAAGAGGAGACTGAAGGCAGGAGGGATTACTTCACATCCAAATGAGGCTTATTTGCATCATTACATTCAGTCTTAAATGTGAAATATTTCTAAAACAATTCTGCAAAACATCATCTGAACACAGAACTCCGCCAACATCAGATGTTTAGTATCATTAAGGTATTGTGAAGTCTGATCCACCTTAAACATATTCTACCTCTTTTTAAACATGTTTTAACAGGTCTATGGGCTACAAAATATATTCATTAAGTTATTTGCACAAAATCCCTCTCACCTAGAGAGACTCACCAGCTCTATTCTGTACAGTTTCAGTCTTGTTCAAAATGAGACATTTCAGGGCTCTGTCACTTTTATGCTAATAAGCTGTTGCTGGCCCCACCCCCCATCCCATGCTGACGCTGCGTGTTTAGCACACGTGAAAATGTCAGAAAACAGAGGCGCTATCAGCCCTATATGCTGGACCCGAGTCGGACCCAGAGCGAGATGAACTCAACACTTCCTGTTTACTTGCCTTTGCCGGTAGCCGTAGTGCGCGGCGTCTTATGCGTGCTCATACAACCAGCAGACAGAAATGGAGGATCTTCAACTAATCTAGGGGGTGGAGCTCGACAGGTGAGGGGTGGTTCTATGCAAATTTACTCATGACCTCACATGAGTGTCCAAATGGCTCATAGAAGCTCATGATTCCTGACACCAACATCTTTCAACTGACTCACAGAAAATGGATGGATGTTTTTTTTTTTTCACACTAGCAGTGTTTATATTTGCAGTAGAGAGACAAATGTGAAAACAAAAGAATGCAAAAGAGAGTTTTGCATAATAGGTCCCCTATTAGACCTGGATGTGGTTTGAAAGTCCAGAGAAATTTGGAAGTCAAAAGATTTGAGTATTAACTTTCAGCATTAGCAACATTAGCCTTGTAGCTAAACTGCAGGAGAAAAATTTGGACTCCAAACTTGTAGGTAACTGAAGAAAAGTTTAGAATCCTTTACAACGGGTTTAGATTTCATTTGAAACTGACCAATAAAGGAACAAAATGAGCTTCCACTACAATTTAAGAAGGTTGAGAAGGGTGTCCCACTGGGTCGTCGTTCTGGAGATGGGAGGATTTGTTTCGGTGTGGGGGTAGAACGTGTGTGTTCTGTGTGTTTGGTGTGGAATGTACACAGTTGGCTGTCTGTAAACAGGTCAAAGTCTTAAAACCTAAACACAGTGCTCACAAACATCCGGCATCGCTGCTCCTCATTCAGACTCTCGCTTTCTCAGACACCTTCCAGTCCGTCCATCCGTCCGCAGTGGTGTAACAACATAGTCATGGGTCCTGGTGCGAAAATTCGATCCGGCCCTTATATTGTTTCAAATTTATCCCGAGGATTTTTTAGCTCCGATACATACAATACACATTAAGGGTGACTATATTTCACTCTGCAAAGAACCAGAAGCACAGAGGTAGTTTATATAGGTTGCAATCATAAATATAAAATACTGAACTACGTGCATGCAGCCCGAGATTTCGATCTTGTGGCTGAAGGTGCTTCACGGCAGCCACGCGTCTCCGCTCCGCATTTTTACTGGAGCTTTCTGCAAACTGCTGCAGACCTGGATTACGCACATTTTTATTTGATGGTTGGAGGCGGGTCTGGGTTAGTGATGGGCCCCGAGAGATCACGGGCCTGTGTGTGACTGGTCCTGCTATGGTTACGCCACTGTCCATCCGTTCTCCTCTCTCCTCTGCCAGTCCGTCCGTCCTCCTCTCCTCTCCTCTCTTCTTCCACTCCGTCGCTCCACCAGCCCACACTGCCGCTCGCAACCCTTTCAGAGCTAGAGGCCCTCCAGCGCCTCTCTCAGGGCCCTACGTTTTCATTTACATGTTACATAAGCGTCACCTCCTGATCTTTCGCATTCGGTAGCCAGCGATTGCTTCCCTCCTACCCTTTCCATTTTTCTCTCTCTCTCTCTCTCTCTCTCTCTCTAACGCACACTCCAGCTGTCGATCTCTCTCCTCACTCCCTGTAAAAGCATGCTGCTCTATTTAAAGTGCCCTCGCTCCCGAGCGGCATCTAGTGCCTGCCACATTATTTAAGAAGCCTCGATAATCACCTCATCATTGGAAGCTGAGCTGATCGAGTGCACGCAGACAAAGAGGAGCGCAAAGCCCCAGCCAGTCGATACCATGGCAATGACCACGAATATCCCACACACACTGATTCACCCACTCAGCTGCGTTCCTCCTACACGTGGCCTGGCTTCATACACAAACGCGCTGAACCATCCCACACATGCCAGCGCGGCCAGCATTTCATTTCTCGCTTGCTTTTCTCTCAGGAAGGCTCCAGAAATGGTGAGCCTCACTACCGCCTTAAAAGTGAAAGGTGGCATTGATAGGACTCTGTACAGAAGGTGAAGTGAAAGGCTACGTTAATGGAACACTTCAGCAAAACCAACACTAACTCTGGACTTTAGGGACAAATTATGCTTCTGTAGTTTAGAATAGGAGGTAAAAGGCAAACCTGAGAAGTCAACAGTCAAAAATCTATTGCTGTAAACATCACCAAAACTTCTCTGGATCATAAAACCTCATACAGGTCTTCATTAAGGTGATCAGACTAGTAGGCGTGGTTTTGGACGTAGTATGACTCACTGTGAGCTGTAAAAATGAACTGAACTTCATTAAAGTGATCCGACTAGTGGGCATGATTTAAGACGAAGTATGACTCACTAAAATATGTTCAGTGTGGAACTGAACACTGAAGCCTTTTTAAAAACCAGGTCTGTTTTCACAACCAGCCTCAGGAGCTCTGACTCAGTATCAGTTTCTGTGGCAACAGCAGCCACAAATACAAAAGAACCTGATCAGAGAACAGTCTGAAACGGCTGCCTGTAGGGATGAGGTTCAGTTCTTGCCAGTATGGAAAAGATTTGGGTGACTATTGATTTCATGCTGAAAAACTTTGGATTCCAAATACGTCTCAGCTTATCGACATCGGTGGTCGGTGGAAATTGAGTAAATGTATTTTTAAAGCAACTTCTGTCTTAAAAGTAGCTTTTATTATACAGTGTAAAACAGATCATTTTAACATTAGCTAGGTTGAGAGTGGGGGCCCCCATACAAGGATATCCAGTAAAGAGTGGCTTTGATGAAGATCTAGAGAAGCAAACACCACCTTGCATGTCACCACTGTGGTCACGTTAAGGAGATGGCAGTGAGGGGTGGTAGTCAGTCACCGTATATTAAACCTGTGTGGGTAACAGTGGAGGATGACCCCAATCATGAAGATGAACTCTTTGGTATAAATAGGTGGGAAGACAAACAAGACATTTTTGTTGGAGGACTTGAAAGACGAAACATGAGTTGAAGCTGGGTGGGTATCGGATATTTTGTTGGTGGGTGAGAATATATTCAGCAGGGTGGTGGGCGTTTGTTAAAACAAACAAACAAACAAAAAAACTTTAACCAGTATACTAGCGGAGGAACTTTAGAATACTGGGGGAGGGTGGTGCTGGACTGAGGTCTGAAGTTTTTACAGGAGGACAAATATGGGACAGACCGAAATGAATAAAAAATGCAGAACGCACCCCAAGAATCAGGGTTATGTTGGCGGAGAACATTGCAGGGACCAGATGGAAGAAATCACGCCGAGCACAATGTGGGTTACCGAGAAGCAACAAAAGGTGGCGGAAAGTCGCGCACTTCGGTGGAACAGGCATGGTGTCACTGGATACGACCCATTTGTGTATATAGTACTGGCACACAATGCAATAAAATTTGCCCTCATTAGGACTGAACTAATTAATTTGTCCTAAAATAGACCCCTTGGCCCCCTACACCGCCACGAGAAAATCATCCTTTCATGCCCTCCCCTCATACAATACACATGAGAAATCATATATTTCTAGGCCATGAGACAGATGGAGAGAGAAGACAGAAAGTGAGGGGGAGGGGGCCAGGAAGAGTGAGCATGAACAGGGCTATTATACAGCCAATTAGAAACAAGTACACAACGATTAACTGTGTATAAATAAAGCCAGATGTCTCTACACTCTTTCATATTTGCTTTATTGACAGCTCGGACAGTACAGTAATCCGTTTCTATTGCCTTGTTTATATGTTTACAGGTTAAATGCACCACTCTGTAACCTCTGGTTTTGATGTACGAACTGAAATAACTGAATTGTCCTATAAATCAATGAAACTGCCTTTGTTCCGATCTCCATTGACTTTCGCTCACAATCCAGTGTGTCCTGCCCCATTCACTCGATACCAGCTTATTAAGATAAAGCGTTACTGTCTTATTGAATGTACAGTTTATAGCAAATATAGTATTTCTTTAATGAGACATTCTATTGCACTATATACTTGTTTTTCGGTATTCTCCAAGATGAAAACCTTTTTAATAATGTTCACAATCACGACAACTTCATAGCCGTATGGGTCTTTTTTTTTTTTTTTTTTACATGATCAACGAAAGCAACAAATGAGGTCATCAGATAAACAAACCAAAGCGATTCACAATGACGTAGGTCTAAAATGCAGCTTAAATATGAGGCCTATAAATATTGAGTGATGCTGTTTAAATAAGAGCCTGGAAATGGTTTCTGAAAGACCGATTTATGGGGAAAAACACCTCTTGTGAAACATTTGTGAATTTCTTCCGTCACCAAGAGGTGCGGAAGTTGTTATTCGGGGATGATTTGCAACACCTCTGTTTCCTAAATTAAGAATTGAATGATATGTGGGTCTCTGAGATATGTCACAGCTTGTTTTATCACTACCTGAAAAGCTGTTAGGATACAGACTTCACCTCTGTGTGCAGCTCTCCCCCCTGTGTGTGCTGTGAATACACCTCCACTCTCTCCTGCACAACAATAGCGGCCAACTCTCTACGCCGGCCAGAAATCTGCTGTGCCTGGTTGTCATGGCACTCCGTCTCTCTTTCTGATTGGTCCTCGCAAAAAAGTCCTTGAAGAACGTCCTGTTCCAGCTCTTCCCAGTGGTCCCATGCCGATTTGGAGGACCCTGGTTCGGGGTCGGAATCTGACAAGTCAGAGTCCCAGTCGCTGTCCCCAACCGTGGATGCCAGAACAAACTCTGCCCTCGAGCCACTGTCCTCGGAATCGTTCGAGTCCCCGTAGACAGAATGACCTTCCGTACCCAGGAGGTGGCAATCCGGTGCAGCCAGGTACACAAAGCTGTCGGTGGACAGGAAGTCGCATTCATCAGGATATGGGCAAGGTTTGGTGAAGCAGGTTGGGGGTGAGGGTTTCTTGCAGGCCGGAGTGGGCACGACTTCCTGCGGAGGAGGGGGCAAAACCGAAACCGCCAGGTAGACAAAACTGTCGGTTGCGACAAAGGGATCCACGTCACTAGGGTCCAGTAAAGCCCCTTTGGCCTCATGTTTTGAAGGAGACAGTGGCAAAGGTACGTCAATCTTTGACGTGTTCACAGTGTTATGAATCTCTAAACTGAAAGATCTTTTGTCAATGGATTTTGAGCCCTCTTGCATGACTGTGCCTTGGGTTTCTTTGATACTGACGTCTTGACTCGAATCCACACATGGATGCTTCTTGTGCAAAGATAATTGTTTGGAAATGTTGGCCTCTAGCGGGAACATCCCAGCCACCTGTTCGTTCTCACTTTTAAGGGAAGTTACACTTCCAAAGTCCAACTCAAACACAGATCTGTCACCATCGGAGGTAAAGTCCTCTTTACTGGTCTGGCTGGGATTAGACATGTAAACACCACTGGAGTCTGAATCCAAGGTCAGATTGGAATCTGGTGATCCAGTCTGGCCATATTTATTTCCCAGATGAGTCTCAGTGGTGTCAAGATCTAAGTGGACTGGGATCTCAGCTTTTTTGAGGGTTTGAGCTGTTGGCTGTTTAACAATTACATCACTTTGCTTTGGCTGGAAATTGTACTGGAGCAGATCATTGAGTTCAGAGTCGAGAGAGTCCTCTCGACTTATCCTCTCGAGCTCCAGGAGGTCTTCAGTACCAAGCTCTGAACTTGTGCCAGAGGGTGCTTGTGAACCACCAAACCCTGTCGGAGGATTCAGGAGCGGCCAATGCCGCAAAGAGCCTAAACTCTGTGAATCAGCATCTTTCCACTTTTCATCCCAAAGCGAGTTAACCATCTCCAGCACTGCCTCCCAGTTCTCCACCTCGCACTCTTCAGCATTTTCCTCAGCGGCTTCCTCAATTTTCTCTTGAACGGACACCATCTTGCTACTGCACTCAACAACTTCCTCCTTCACAACCTCGTTTTGGGATGATCCAGCTTTCTTTTCTTCAATCTGACGCATGATCTTCCAGTCCTGCAATGAACAGTCCTTTAGTTCGCTTTTCAATTTGGACTTTCCAAGCTGGCCCTCAACTTTCCCCTGGTGCTCGGGGAACGGAGAGAGGCGAGGCATGGGCTTTTTGTCAGAGACGCTGCGTATGAGAAGGGAGGGAAGTGGGGGAAGGATGGGAAGGTTGTGAACCGCGCCACCTTGCCTCACTGTCCTCCTCCTTCCAATCAGCCTCCGGGGCCAAGTGGATTCCATTGAAGCCGTGCAAACTGTAGGTCCCTTTGAAATCTGGGAATGCAAAAGGGGTGCAGTGTCGCTTTCTGGCTCTGGTGTGGTGGGCTGCTGCTGCTCCTGCTTCTGATCAACGACGGGCTCGACAGGTGCAACAGGTTCAACAGGCTTAGGTTTAAAAGTCTCAAATACTCTTTCTTTTACAGCTACACCTCTGTTGTCTAGCTCTGTCTCTCTCTCTCCCAGCATATCTTGGCCACACATGAGGGCACTCACGGACAGTTCTGAGAAAGGAGGTCTAGGTGAAGAAGGCTGGGTGGGCAGGGATTGTCTGTGGAACTGCTGATGGTAGGGCAGAGGTGATGGGGAGAAGAAAACAGATGGAGTGTGTGTACCGGTGGAGAAGGGGGATCCAGAAAAAGGAGAAATCTGCGGGGAGGTCATGCTGTTGGGAAAGAAAGCCACTCCTGGATTCAAGAAGTTCTTTTCCCCAGGTGAAAGCTCCAAAGCATCCGTAAACTTGGGAGGCGTAAGTACCTTCCAAGAATGCCGACAAAGGTTGTCCCTCTTGCCGCTGTCCTGGTGAGGGTTCCTCTTGTTCATGGATCCACTTGGAGCTGAGGAACATGACACGCTTGGAGAGGTTGATCTCCCGAAGCCTCCCGGTGACCTAAGTTCATCATTAGCCAACTTTAAGGAATCAAAGATAAACCTTTCGTCCAGTCTTCTCCCGGTGGTGAGAAGAACGGACGACCTGGTGTCAAACACGTCACCACCAAGGGAGCCATTACTGGAAAAGTCAGTTTCCCGACCTCTCCTGGACCCTAGTGTGCTGTGGGCGGAGCTGTGGTCAATCTGCTCATTGATGCACATCGTATCGTAGATCGAGCGTTGAGGGATATAGCCATCTTCGTTGTAGCCTTCCCTTTCATGTTTCTTCGAGCAACAGGGACTCTGGCGCAGGCACCCGGGTCGACTGAGTGGTTTCCCCATCTTAAAAACAAAAGGCTGTCAACGAACGTCCAACGTAAGCTGCAGGGTGGCTACGGGTTGGTGCCTTTGAAGTTCACCCAGTTAAATCTGTTCCATAACTTTAAATTAATCCATAACGCAGAGTGCGAGTATCCTGAACAGTCAGTGACAGCCTGAAATGTCCAAAATGGCAAACAGCCAAGAATGTCTTCAGAACTGCAAAATGATTTTTTTCAAAAAAGTTTCTTTAACATGTACATGCCTTTAATCAACAGCAACAGCTGGAAGCAGCTCCATGAGTTGTCAGGTACGCTTTATATGAACCGATGCAAAGAAATAGGGATACACCTACTGGCGCATCTCTTTTGTGCTCTTCTCGGCATTAAAAAAAAGACCGGATGCACAGACCACACTTTTAGAGTTGGAGAAATGTAAAAAAAAAATTATAATAATAAAAAACAAAAACAACAGGGAACTCACTGCTCACTCCAGTCCAAATCTGGCATCAAGCTTTTCCAGGGTCTTGCTCTACTTTGCCTCTCCATAGTGATAATCAGGTTCATTAGAGAGGATAAGGAGCCTCTCTCCAGAAATCAGAGCGTCAGTGCCGCGGCAGATGGACGCCCCCAGTCCCAGGAGCTCCTGCGGTCCAAGTGTGGAAAGTGTCCATGAAACGTCCAGGCATGTTCCGATTTTTAGCATCGTAGCTCAGCCTCCAGAAAGCGATCCTGTCTCGTACTGAAACACTGATGGTTTGACAAATGGCCTCCTATTTCAACACCAACGCCAGCTCTCTCTCTCTCTCTCTCTCTCTCGCTCCCTCTCTGTTTCTCCCTCCCTCCCTCCGTTTGCTCTGATTCTCTCAATCACTGAGGGGGGGGGGGGGGGGGGGGGGGGGGGGGGGGGGGGGGGGGGGGGGGG
>JBBMFX010000001.1:43679973-43690835 GCA_037832545.1 Rhabdalestes septentrionalis | reverse complement strand
CACACACACACATACACATATATACATAAATACATACACACACACAAATATACACACACACACATACAAACATACACTCACATACACACATATATACATACATACATACACTCACACACACACATACATATATACTCACACACACACATATATACATAAATACATACACACACACACACACACACATACATACATACACTCTCACACACACACATATATACATAAATACATACACTCACACACACACATACATACATACACACATACATACACATACACACACAAATATACACACACACACATACATACATACATACACTCACACACACACATATACATAAATACATACACTCACACACACACACATACATACATACACACAAACACACACACACATACATATATACTCACACACACACATATACATAAATACATACACACACACACATACATACACTCTCACACACACACATATATACATAAATACATACACTCAAACACATACATACATACACACAAACACACACACATACATATATACTCAAACACACACACATACATGCATACACACACACATGCACATACAGACATACATATTCACAGACACATACACAAACACACACACACAAATACATACCTGCATACACACTCATACACACACATACACACGCACACACACACATACATATTCACAGACACATACACAAACATACACACGCATATACACACCAACACACACCTACACACACACACACACACAGATTCTCCCCTTTACGTAAAATGTTCTTACTTTTAAAATTATATTTCCATTTAGTTAGATTGAAATCGTCCTATTAGGCCGATATTATCCTGTTAGACTGATGTTGTTGTGTTTGATTGATATTGTCCTATTAGACTGACATTGTCAAATGTGATATTTTTAAATAAATCTAACCCTAATACAAGACTAATCTGGGTGTTTGCTCGGACTAGATTGACCGTCACATTCTAGAAAAGATTCCAAGCCCAGTATGTGACCGTGTAATTCCCATTTTCTAGTCATCTTCACAGACACAGCCCAGAAAATAGCATAAAGGATACAGTGTGTTTTTCAGAACGGAGCAAAAAGAAGTGGAGCGTTCCAGACTGGGTTTTTAACGACTGGTGCCTATCCTGGGGTCTATGGTCTCACACACACACACACACACACACACACACACATGGTCAATTTAGAATCCCACATGTATTTGGACTATGGGAGAAACCCGGAGACCCCGGAGGAAACCCAAGCCAACGCGAGGAGAACATGAAAACTACACACCCAAACACACACACTCTCTCACACACACACACACAGAAACACAACCCGAATTCAAACCTCCAAACCTGGAGAGGTAAACAACAGAGCCCCACCGTGGGCCCTGCACATAAGATATTGCACATAATGCTACAATTTAACACCTGATAAAAACACTGCATAATATTGCACATGGTGGACTGTTGCACATCGTAAATGGCTGCATTCCCGGCTTGGTGGAGCATCACATCCCCAGGGAAGGGCCAGGTGCACAATTATTGCCCCCCCCCGCCCCGTTTTAAATGGTTACAGAAAGAATGAAATGATGAAAAGACCCTAGTCTGTAATTAAATTCCACTCCGAAATCATGAGAAAAAAAACAAACCTTTAATTGAAACTGATGGATTGAGTCTAAATCCACCAGTTCCACATTCCAGAAATGCAGTTTGTTCATTTGATCTCCAGATGAGGATGAAGTGTTCTCACTCCTCTGTGGGAGTGTTTGAGCTACAAATATTTGAATGATTTTTTTTTCTCCCTCGAATGAAAAAACGTGACTGTAACGGCAGCAGCTCCAGGCCTGCAGATTCACTTCATTAAAACCAAAATACAGGACACAGTTTATACTCAACACAGTATTTACACTACAGTAAGGCCTCAACAGTGAGTAATAGACATGAATTCCCTTATTTTTTACTTGCTGTTTGCACCGTGGCCCTGCCGTTTGTGGGAAATAGTGGCTTGAGACCTTCTGGCTTCTGTCGTTTCCCTGTCTTATGCATGCTGAGTGGTTTCAATGTGGTCTCAGCCCTGTAATGTGGGAGCCATTGGATGCCGTGTGATCTCCAGATGTTGAGATTGAACTGTGTTTTAAAATCGCTCCCTCTAGCGGCCCTCCGAGGAACTGCGCACTAGTTCCACATGGCTGATATTTTCACTGTTGATCCCACTGGTGTAGCAAAGCGAACAAACAAACAGTGTTTTAATCACTATTGCTCCTTTTCATTACCATCAACATCATTTGTAAATGCCTTGATTTTGACCCAAAAAGAAGAAAATATTATTAAAATGTGAGTAGTTCTGAAATATATGTAAATATTAAAAATTGGGCCAAACAATAAAACAAATAGTAAAATACATTTCAGTATATTGTTTGTAAAGTACACACACGCCATTCACTCACAGCTACGGTCAATTTAGAATCCCCAATTCACCTGAAATGCTTGTTTTGGACTGTGGGAGAAACCCGGAGACCTGGGAGGAAACACACACCACCGTGAGGAGAACATGCAAACTACACACTGCACCACCATGGGGACAATACTGTATATGCCAGTATTTTTTTTCCAAAAAATCTTCCATACAAACAGTCACACCTGGGGTTAAATGTATTATCTTCAATTTATCTGACTGTCAAGTCAAGACATGCAGACAGCAGGCAAACTCCACCCTGGATGTCCCGGCCAGGATTCAAACCCAGGACCTTCTGGCAGGGAGCAGCTCCAACCACTGCTCTCATTTAATAGACGGTTTCATCGTTGTTCGTTCTCATTCACGTTCACTTCTCATTAAGTTTCAGTTTAATAGAAGTAAGATTTTCTGAACTTGAAGTGCTGTAAACATACAGCATACACTACAGTAGTCTATAAAAAGGTATAAATGAATGAATGTAAGTATCTGGAATGGTGAATATGAAGTTAGTTTACAGTCAGTGCTACTATATAGTATATAGTGCCACATATATTCTGTCAAATATTGTGTAATACATTTTAACAAATGTACATTTAATATGATCAATTCGTAATACTTAAAAATGCATTTCAAAAGTACAACTAGATTGCAGTGTGGTTAAACAACGTTCTAGTTTTAACCCCTTTGAGCCAAAAACCAAACGTTTTGAGCATTTTTGGCTGAAAATGTTTAAACCTTCAGTGCATCCATTGCTTCCTCTGCTTGATTTTTAGGTGGAAGTTGAACTGCATGTGTTTGCAGCCGGAAAACACTGTAGACCGGCCTTTATTTCTAAGTTTGTGACATTTTGTGTGAATACGTGCTTTTACTTTAGAACAGTTTACTAAAACAGACACTTTTTCTGACCAGCAGCTGCTTTTGAACAGTTTCTGAACAACATGTGTCAGAGAAAGCATTTATTTATTTATTAATTAACTTGGAAAAATACTTTTTTGTCTATGGTGACTTTGGTGAATCTCATAAAGAAACCCTTAATGACCGACATGTTAAATGTAAAGTGACCATTCTGTCATACGTGAACACGCCACAGCGTGATTTAACCCTTCCTGTGCATTTGACCCGTTCGCAGGCAGCCAGGAACCTCGAGGGTGCCACTAGCAGTCTTGGGATTTGAACCCACAACATACTGATGACAGGGCAACCGTCCTAACCGCTGGGCCACAGGGATGTTTTGGTGTCCTGCCTGCTTTGTTTGCTTTGCGCTTGGACTGAGACCCTTAACCATGCCGGGTGTATTTCTCTCAACACTCTGGTAGACGTTTCCTTCTCAGATCCCATGAAAACCCGTGGCTTTCTAAGTATAAACGAGATGACAACAGACATCCCCGGGGTGTTTTTAGTCCACCGCAGCAGTTAAACTTAAATTTAAAGCGTGCAGTTTCTACACTCCCAGATGAACCCCACCACTAATCTAGCGACCGCGAGGAGGGCGTGTTTTCACCCAATATTCCTGTTCCTAGTCGGTGCACTGGATGTGCTTTTTGGACGGCCGCCCTTGCCTGTGGCGTCCACCTCGTGTTTTTCTCCTCAGGATTCGGAACCCTCGGGCCGTTCTAAGATAGTAACGGTTCTACCCACCGTCTCCTCTCACCCCCAGGCTCTTAAATCCACCGCACGCTCCTCACATGAAGGCCTGCAGCTGCCTGTGGCTTGCGGCCGCCAGCCGCCTGATTAAACTCCACCCAAAAGCTTCTGTGTGACTCGCCTCCCCACCTAGCCAATTACTTTTTAAGGCTGATGGGACAGACTTAACATGTACACCAAAGGATACTCCCTGCCCTTTTATTTACTGTGTTGAAATAAGGAACATTCTCCTCAAGCCTCTGTTGGTTTAAACCAACCCAGACAAGTGCAGGCTTCTGTTTTTGGCAGCTTCTTACTTCCATGTTCAGAGGCAACCATAAACGGGACCAAAAATGCTGCAGGAGCAAACAAATGACTGAGTGTGCAACACGACCGGTGTAGATGTTGATTGTAGAGATAATCTTGAAGCTTGTTTGTATGATTAGAATGGATTAAAGAGATTATACCGGAATAAATGCCTCCTCATCTGTTTGTGCTTTAATGTCTTGTTTGTACTTTCATTTGTATGCGATGTGCTTGGAAATATGACATGTTTTTATTTTCTTATGCATAATAATGGGACATTTGTGACAATAAGTACATCCTCTACTGAGAACATGGGACAATTTTTTCTGCTATATTTTGGTGCAAATGTTTATTTAATATATTTGATACATTTAATATTGGAAAATGTGGCATAAGCCATTTTGTTTCATTTTATTTTATTTTTTTCATTTATGAATGGATTCAATTCAGTGTAGTGGTGGATAAAAAAATCTGACCAGGTGTGCCGAACTTACCAGGCTCACCTGTACATCCAGGTTTACTTGTGCATTAAAATATATAGGAATGTGTTCACTTTGTATAGTGTCTTTGTGTTTGTATTTGCAGTAAATACATTGCAAAGCAATGCAAAGTGACTTTTGCACACAAATGGATGAAAGCAATCTAAAGGACTGAAGCAACAAACCAGAGTTCTGTAAGACATAGTTTATTTTAGTCATTACGGTTTACAATGCACAGTTATTTTGTATGCATAAAACATTTAGAAAAGTGATTTGCGTGTCTGTGTGTTTCGTTCTGATCAATTTGACCATTTCACAATATTCAAGTCAGATGCAAGGATGTCAGGAGCAACATTCTCTTTTGAGTGTAAGGAAATAAAGTCACCAATAACAAGGTTAAGAAAAAGACAAAAAAAAAAGAAAAAAGAAAGCACCCTCTGTGATCAGGAGAAAAAATAAAATAAACAAATGACATGACGAATGAAATAAACATTAAACTTCACATGCTTTCTCCGCCCCCAGAATGAAAATAAAGATAATTGCTCATGTTTTTTTTTGACTGCCTTTCTGTCCCTGATAACCTGTTACATAAATTAGGTCCTTCTAATTAGCACCCACTGCTTGTTCTTTTCAAGTTGAGATGCTTCTGCTTCTCGAAACCAAAGAACAACCCGCTGACATGAACAGGACGTCCTTCGTGTTTGAGAAACGGCAAGAGGGTTTAGGAGTTGAGGGTCGCTTTCACCACCCTATCACGTGGAGGCAATCAGGAAGCCACTGAAGGAGCAGTGGACGTTGTCGGCGGCAAAGACGCCATTTGCCTCATCATCAGGGATCTGGATATAAACGGTGTCCTGCTCGTTAAGCTGAAGGACAGCACTGCCAGACATCTGGTCCAGGAAGCCCTTGTTGTACTCATCATAGGTGAACATAACTGGGTCACTGTTCTTGTACAGAGCCACCAAGGCATTAGCTCCATTCACGTGCATGCTGTAGGAGAAGTAATAGATTCCTGGAACCTGGCAGGTAAAGAGCCCTGTCTCAGGATCATAGTGATGCTCTGCATTGTAAACGACCTGATCGAACTTAATGGGGCTACCAGAGGGAGGATAAGGGGTCACAGTTGCAACGGTAAATGCAGACATTGGGGTCTTGACATAGGGCATCATGATTTCAGTCGGTCCAGCCTTCTCAAAGATAACCTCGCCGGGAGGACCAGGTGGGCCGGGGGGACCGGCTGGGCCATTGGCACCGGGAGCTCCATCAGACCCAGGAAGTCCAGGTGGACCTTGGGGTCCAGGAATTCCTTTAGCAGCAAGACCTGCTGGGCCAGGTGCCCCGGGAAGACCAGGGTGACCTTTAGCACCTGGTTGGCCTGCTGGACCACTAGCCCCAACAGGTCCTCTTGCTCCAGGGGCACCTTCAGGCCCTGTCTCACCAGCTGGTCCAGAATGTCCCATAAGACCCTTGGGGCCAACAGGTCCGGGTGTACCTGGAGCACCGGTGGCACCAGTGACACCAGTTTCTCCCTTGCTACCTGGAGCACCTGTAGCTCCCCTTGCACCTTGTGGGCCAGTTGCACCTGGGTAACCTTGTTTTCCCTCAATACCCTGTGGCCCTGTCTCTCCCCTATGTCCCTTCATGCCCTGTGGCCCCATTGCACCTGTGTCACCCTTTTCACCTGGAGCTCCCCTCTCCCCTGTAAAACCTCTTGGACCCTGAGGACCGACTGGACCTGTGGGACCAGTTGCACCTGTATATCCAGTGGCGCCTCTTGTGCCTGGCTCACCTTTCTGACCTGTTGTACCTGGACTGCCTGCTGGACCTGAATCACCTTTCAGGCCGTTTGCACCTGGCTTGCCATAACCTGGAACACCAGGAGCACCAGGTGCTCCACTTGCTCCCTGAGGACCTTTCGGGCCAACAGGACCGGGCATACCTGGAGCGCCATTCTCACCAGGTTTACCTGCAATTCCAATTCCGGGGGCTCCAGTCTGGCCTTTAGGCCCTGGTGCTCCGACAGTACCTGGTGCCCCATCGTGACCAGGTGCACCTGACTTACCTGGCTCACCTGGATATCCAGGTTTGCCTGGTTTACCAACACCAGGTTGGCCAGGTGATCCTACAGGTCCCATAGGTCCAGTTGCACCCCTCTCACCCTGTGGCCCCTGAACTCCAATACCTCTCTCTCCTTTCTGTCCTGGTGGACCAGCTGCACCTGGATATCCCTTATGACCTGTCTCTCCTCTTGGTCCTGCTTGTCCAGGCAGTCCAGCTGGTCCAGGTTTACCAGCAGCAGAATACCCTGCAGGTCCAGGGCTGCCGACAGGTCCGGGTGCGCCTCTTGCTCCCTGAGGACCGGGTGTGCCAGAATCCCCTTTAGGTCCAGGTGTACCTGGAATACCTGGTTTCCCAGGTCCACCTGGGGTGCCTGGTTTACCAGGGGCGGAGTAGCCAGTAGGTCCGGGAGGTCCAGGTGGTCCTTGAGGTCCTGGGTGTCCTAAACCTGTCTCTCCTTGGGGTCCAGCAGGTCCAGGAGGTCCAGCTGGGCCTGGTTCACCAGGGGAACCTGGCTCTCCTGCTACTGAAACCACTAGGAGAAAATAAAAGGTATCTCAGTATCAGATCTTTTAATCAACTGTTAGCATCATCCATGAGTTTTTGTTTGAGATGCCCAGTCACGTTTTTACACTTCCTAATACAAAACAGGACATATACCTGCATTTCTAATCCTTGCCTTATTACCTAGGTCACATAAATCTTATCTGCAAAGGGCTACTTTCAAAACACACTTATATCAGTCCTCTGACAAATTGTTGAAAAAACAAAACAAAACATCCAGACATATCAGCTCTTTGTAGATAAGACTGGACACCCTTGATCTATGAGACCATACCTCAAATTTGTCAAAACACTAGCTGTTCCCAAAGCTGTAAATAGTTTCAGCACAAGGCTGTGGATAAAGTTACTTCAAAAAGCCCCATATTCTCATATTTTATCTGAGTTCCTTTATGAAATGAGGATTTTGTATTCTTTAATGTTTTGTTTTGGCTGTGAAACTATTCCCTGCTGTAACAACTGAGATTCATTTGATAGACACCATATTCAGGCACGTCTATTCACTCTTTTTATTCACTTTAAAACTCTGTTTACAACCTCCCAACATCTGGGATGTGGCAAAATGTCCATATTGTGGTCATGTGACCAAAAAGCCTTTGTGGCCTGAAAATATTTAAAGACTGTATAGTGCGTTAAATCAATCCTACATTATTTCAGTGTGCATATTTCACATGTTTTGCCTTGTTTATACGGAGCAAACAATGGTGCAAAACCTCATACCTTCCTCAAGGGGCAGTTTAAGTGATGCAGCACTTGCAAACGCTACTTAAACTAACCCTCATGCTTCGAGACATCTCGAGTTAAGGTCTAAGGTAAGGCCACTCAATGAGTGCTCTGGCTAGAAGGTACGGGTTCAAGTCCCAACTGTGCCCAGAGGATGGAGCTGGCTGTGTTGTCACTTGGTAGGAGGTTTCCTCTACAATCTCTTGCTATACAAAACCCTTTCCAAGACATTAGCATGGATGCAAATGTAATACAGGCGCAGGCTGATGTGCCGAACAGCACGGCGTTGCTTAAAGAACAAAAAGAAAAGGACTGGAATATGAAACATTTGGCTGAGAAAGGCGGAAAAGTTAAAACCCTCCCATCTTCGAGCTTAAAACGCCACCTTCATCGCATGTAACTCTCAACAGTAGCACTTTGCAGTGGATTATTCTACATAATGCAATAACTCTCTCTTGTGTATTTCTCCAACTCTCGGGTATTGCAGGTTTTTGAAGAAAGTCAAACGTATTAAACTGTATTTATGGCGCTGGAGGATGAAATTGAGGCCCTTTTGTTTTATGGGTGCCTTGATGTGGTCACACTCACTGGTGTGCGAACTGCATCAGGCCCCGGGTCATTCTGACTCAAACAGCTGTGTCTCGTTTTCACCGTGACACGCCCCGAAATAACTTTTCAACATGTCTTAAGGTCTGTTATTCTCCAGTATGGGCTGTTCTTTTAAAAGCTCCATTGTTTCACTATGATGCCACTGTCATATTCACATTCTGTACGGCTGACCACACTGACTCTGATATATAGTTATCTACTTTGCATGGTAAAACCAAAGACATTTTCTGACATTTAACTAAGGCTTTTGAAGAGATATACAGTAACGCAGTGCTCCAGTAATACAGAAATGTCCATTTACTCCATTAACGAGATGCATATTTGAGTAATATTGTAATGGTTTAACATGAACAGAGATTTTTGGCTTAACATTCCTATGAAAATTAAATGCATTGGTATATATATATATAGTCAGTATACTCTAAAATATAGTAAGTAATGACTTCTTGTTATCTGTCAGACTTTGGGAAGCTTAAATGTATTGTAAAAGATTCATGTTTGCAAAAAAGCACTTTTTCCTACTGAAAGTATTTTTTATTCGGATATATTGTCTGTATGTTCTAAATGATAGAATAAAATATAAATATATATATAATATAAAACGAATATAGAAAAATAGAAACTCAAAAAAAGCACATTATCACTATAAAAACGAAATGCATTGTGATGTACATTGTCAGTATGTTCTAAAATGTAGAAACCACTTCTTGTACACTCTTTGGGAAGATTAAAAACTACTAAAAAAGATCCAATTTTAGTTGGTAATCCTGATGTAATGCAATAAACTGCATTTGAGGCAATCCTGGTTTCAGTCTCTACAGCCAGATCTAACTAGGCTGAATCCTTTTAATATGTAAAATCATGTAATGGTAAAATGTAATATTTCTTAGGTAAAATGACAAAAAAAAAGCTAAATTAAAAGCAAAAGACATGCAGCAGTGTAATGGTTTAATGTGATTAGTGCTTTATATTTTCACTAGCTTGAACAGAAAGTGTTATTTTGTGCTATTTCTTGTAGCTCATAGCAAAAATGTGCTCAAGTCCAAGGGCAGGAAACCAAAGCCCATTGGCTGAATCAGAGCACTGCTGTGACCAATCGCTGAACTGGAGGCTGTTCTGAACTTTCTTTCTGTAAACGGACCAAACTGAGTGACTGTTCTGTTTCCGTTCATGTTGCAGAAGCAAACGTCTCCTCTCTCTTTCATTCTAAGGAGCAGAAAGTCTTTCTGGAGGCACTCACCATGGCTCTTGACTGAGTACGGCTGGTACTGAGGAGCCTTCATCACCTTCTTCACAACATATCTCTCGCCGTGGGCAGCTACCAGGGCCACCAGCAGGAAAAGGATGCTCGCTACTCGTGGGTCCATTTTCTGAGGTTAAATCTGCGAAGGCAATGGAACGCAGTTAGATGAGACATCACAACAAACAACATCTGCTGTGGCAGATGCCCTAAAATTCACTTTTCAGTCACTTAACAGAGCCAGAAAACTGTTCAGTGTCACTGAAAATAGAATATTTTACACTCTCAACACATTCACCCTCACTAAACAGTTTCAGAAAAATCCACTATGGAAAATAAATACATTTTAAACAGCATTTTAAACCTGCACCTGCCGTAGACTGGGCCCAAATAGGCCTGGTGTGGAAAGTGAGTGAGTGAGAAAGAGAGAGAGAGAGAGAGAGAGAGAGAGAGAGAGAGAGAAAGAAAGACATTCAAGACTCATACCGGCATGCTTGGGTTCCAAATAAATAAGAAAAGTCGGCACCAGCGGCTCCCACGGCTGTATATCCTGAAGGTAGGAGCACGTTAGGGCATCTGCTGCTCTCTAGTACAATGGTGAGGGTATTTATACCATATCTGGCCCTCCGCACCATTAAAAAAGCACCTACCACACAGGCCCCTCCCTCGCCAAGCCTGAACTGTAATTAAGAGCTGATCTGCCCGATCCTGGCACGTCCCTTCAGGATGCCTGCAGCCTGCAGACCTGCGATTACAGCTCCTTCACTTTTCCCTCACTAGTCCTGTTTCAGGGTTT
>JBBMFX010000001.1:43632451-43644951 GCA_037832545.1 Rhabdalestes septentrionalis | reverse complement strand
GTGTGTGTGTGTGTGTGTGTGTGTGTCTGTGTGTGTGTGTGTTACTCATCTGGTCTGGTGTGTGGAGGTTTCTCTCTGAGCTGCTCCAGCTCGTTTGGAATAATCAGAATTTCCCCCTCAGCTCTTTTCTCTCCCAGCCCTTCAGTCCTATTCTCTCGCTCCTGTTCCCCCCTCCATACTGATGAAAAGCAAGAACCTTAATCGCAGATCTCTCTTTGAACCTGATTAGTGTAAGAAAATTAATGTGTGAAATACGTCACCCCAAAGTCTGCGTCGTTTCATCCGTTAGCGTTTCTCGAACTGATCGGGCGTTTTTTCTCTCCACGCGTTAGCAGCGGCTTCACGGCCCTCAGTGTATTGAAGGGGTTTTTAAATCATGTCTAGGAATGAGTATGAGTAGGACTGGACTGATATTGTGGTTTCCGTTGGGTTAGAGAGTTCCCCCTGCAACCAGTTTGTGGGTTCAAATCCCAGGACTGCTGGTGGCACCACTGAGGGATGCTGCTTCCTGCTTCAATTGGTGAAGGGGTTAAAGGGGTTAAAGGGGTTTCCCATTGGGGTTAAAGGGTTAAAGGGGTTATATGCAGAGAAAGAATTTCCCACTGTGTGCTGTTGTTTGTATACACATGACAAATGGTCACATCACGACACTTTGTTGTCAAACAAAGGCACATTGTTGCTGTGTACTGTGTGTGTATGTGGTCTAAATGACGATGAAAGGTCGGGTCGGGTTAAATTTTTTGGGCCCGATCTAAGATCTACTGTGTGTGTGCTCCTCCAGGCTCCAGAGCGGGATGTCTATGGACGAGAAGCCTGAAGGCCCCGTGTACGTGTACGAGTCGACGGTGCACTGTGCCAACATCCTCCTGTGCCTTAACGAGCAGCGGAAGCAGGACGTCCTGTGCGATGTGAGCGTCCTGGTGGAGGGGAGGGAGGTCCGGGCCCACCGGGCCGTCCTGGCCGCCTGCAGCCGCTACTTCTCCCTGCTGCTCCGTGGGCCGTCGGAGCTCGAGCCCGTCATCTGCCTCCCGCCCAAGGTAAAGGCTCTCGTCACGGAGCTCAGGACTAGGGATGGGTATCGTTAAGGTTTTAACGGTATTGCTACTTCTATGAATACCGCTTATCGATTCGGTACTTTAACGGTACTCTTATCGGTACTTTTTGTTGTCTTTTTTTTTATTTAAATGAAACAAATAGAGAACAGAATAACAACCATTTAAACTAACTATAATCTAGGGGTGCTTTCTCTTATGTGGTTCGTTAGGTTTAGGGTAAGATTAAGGTTAGGTTAAGGTAAGGAATCAGTTATTTCTCTCCTATTGCCCGGGTACTGAAGCGTTGTCCTTGTATGAAAAAGAGAAGCGTAGTGCTAGTACGGATAAAAGCTCTAAATCGTGAGCGGAGCACGTATTTTGATTAAATTGTATTTCGTGAAGACCGCACGAAAACCCGTGAGACCGGGCTCAGGACAGGTAACGTCAGAGCTTATTGATACTTCAGCCTTTTATAATTAGGCACTGGGACCAATTAAGTACTGGGTTTCGGTACCCATCTCCAGTCAGGACCGGTCCACAACATCACTCAAGTCTTTTCTTTTCCTTCCTCCAGTCAAAATCAAAATATGGTACACACAGTACCATGCAAATGTCAATGTATTAATAGTTAAGGATGGGAAATCGATTTTTCTGCAGTACTTAGTAGTGCCTCCTGTGTGCCCTTACATTGTGTTCACAGATGAAGGGCCAGAGCCACCAGCTGCAATTTATTTTCAGTGAATGTTGGCAGTTTACAGATATGCACTGCCAGTCAAACGTTTGGACATCACCTTCTCATTCAGTGTTTTTTCTTTGTTTTTATTATTTCCTACATTGTAGATTAATATTGGAAACAAACAAAATGATGAAGGAACACATGGAATTATGCAGTAAACCAAAAACAAACCAGAATATTGTTCTGTAATAATGTAATGATGGACTGTTGTTTTTTTCATTAATTAAGTGTTTCTTGCCATAATGTGCAGTAGAACCGTAGTGGAACCGGACCACTAACTGTTTACCAACCGGACCATCACAACTGATGATCCAAACACACACTCTCAGAAATATTTAGGCCCAATTCCTAGGGTTTGTGTATTTCAATTTTTTCATAAAATTTCCATCCATTTGAATTACTCAGATTTAACGGAAACAGGCCAGTAAAGTTTATGAACTGCGTATTTGTCAGTCACATGTAAATGAAAAAATTAAGTATGAGATTTATAAGTAATACAAATAAACCCAATGTGATTTGAATAAATAATGGCAGGTTTATGTATTTATCATACATCTTTAAATAAACCCGATGTAAACAATCTCATTCATTTTAAATGAATAAATCTTGCTTGATCCAAGGCTCATACTGATTAGTACATTTAATTGTTAGATTTATGCTGATTTTAAGGAATTTGAATAAATGAATTCTAAAAATATTTTTCTTAAAAAAAAAAGAAAAAAAAAAGATGCAAATACCTAAAAATAAACTATGCCATGAATCATTTTTTGTGTGCATAAAGAAGGCAAGAAACTCCCCTAATGAACTCTTGAGGAAGAAACTCCTGTTAACTAAACATCATTCCAGGCGATTTCTCATTAAGCTGAGTGTAGAGGTGAGCAACAGGTGAGGTTTTCGATACAATGTAGCCCATAATAAAAACACAGAGAATAATTGAATGAGAAGGCCTGTCCAAAATGTCAGTGATAAGGTGGGACAAAAATAGGCTAAGTCTTGACATGACTATCTCTAGGAATCAACTAAGAATTCAAAAAGCCATCAGCATTGTGGATGACCACACCCACCCCTCCCCTACCTTTGTTCAGGGTACCTTATAGGCACTTAGCGGTCATGGGAATTGAACTAATCCCTTCCGGGATGAACGCCACTACCAGCTTTTTCCTTTCTCCCAATTACATGGCATACAGTCACTAAACTGTTCTGCCATTACCAAGTTAAATATGCTCCCAACTGCCACTGTAAACACCCAGCATTTATTACTGTGGGTGGTGGAGGCCTAGTGGGTAAGATACTTGCCTCTGGACTAAGAGGTCATGGGTTCGAATCCTACCCTCAGCAAACCACCATTGGGTTCCTGAACAAGACCCTTAACCCCAATTTGCTCCAGGAGACTGCCCCCTGTATGTATGGAATAGAATTCACTTTGGATGAAAGCGCCTGTTAACTGCTGTAAAGGTATTGTATATTGTATACTGTACATTTTCGGTATGTTGCTGTTTGCTATTTTTGCTCTTTGCCTCAAAGCATTTCTTTCCAAAGTTAATGACTGCTAGAATACAGTCATAAAACTGTACTCAATCACACTAGTGCTTGTGTATGGTCCTGTTCTGCAATACTGTTGTAGTAGTCTTGTGGTGTGTCTGTTTTTGTTCTTTGTGTTGCGCAAAGGCCCTGGGGGAACATTGTGGTCCTGGAGGAATGTTTCATTTCACTGTGTACTGTGTATATGGTTGAAATGACAATAAAAACCTACTTGACTTGAATTGACTGAAGGCAGTGTGACACATGATGGTGAAACACATGCTTCAAAATTTGGGTTCCAGTCAAACACAGAGAAGTTACTGTTTATGTGTCCAGGTTCTCCATACTGTATGATTTATCTAGAGATGTGGAAGTTCTAGTGGTGTCGTTGGATTTGTCCCCCTCGCCTTCCCTCTTTGTTGCTCGCGTGACCAGGCAGAGGCTGAATAAACGGGGCTTTTTATTGCAAAGGAACCATTTACAGACAATTCCGCTGCTTCACAATCTATGCAAGGACGTTTTCTTTTCAGCTGGTTGAAGGTGAGCTGCGCTTGTGTGACTTTTCAACAATCATGCTATTATTCTTCTTATGTTTCTTTGCCGAAAAGGTGCCGCTTCTCGAATGAGCCTCTGTTGGATTTTTTTGGCAAATTTCTAATGCTAAGACATAAATGAATATCCGTGTTTTTATGAGTGTATTCAAATTTTTTATTTGGTTCATCATGAGCCGAGTATTGATCACTTCACTTCCAAACAAAATTCAGTTTTTGTGGTCAAGTTGCCTCTGTAATGTATGGGGAGAGAGAGCAGTGGAGACCATTAACCCTGACCTTGTATGTGGGGGAGAGTCTTAGAGTGAACATTGTGATTTCACTACTATTGCATCTGGAAGTTAAGTCCTCTAAAGACACAGCAGACTGACAAACAGACATCAAGACATTAACACAGTAATATAAAAATGGGTTTTTAATTAAAACACATCAAACAGAGCAACTTTTTGCACTTTTCCCCCCTTGTTTTCAGGCGAGATCGATTCACTCCACTTGTTTTCAGCCACGCTTAACTCTAAATGTGGTTGAGTGGTAAAATGTGGTGCGGTTAAAAGAGTTGCTGGTTCAAGCTTATTTTTGTGTGTGTGTCTCTAAACACTGGTTTATAGCCACCATGCAATCACACTTCAGATTTTCTCACACAATGCTATCTAGTCTGCACTGATTATTGCTAAACAGGTTCTGGTGGGGGGGTGTCGGGGCCTGTACCAGTGGTCAAAGGGCAGAAGGCGGATAAACAGCATGAAGACATCTGCAGTCCATCACAGGGCAAACACACAGATAATCACATTCATAACTAGAGACAATCTAGCGTCTTCAATTTTCCTTACTTGCATGTCTCTGGACTGTGGGAGGAAACCGGTGTTTCAAATAAAGAACAGAATAACAACCATTTAAACTAACTATAATCTAGGGGTGCTTTCTCTTATGTGGTTCGTTAGGTTTAGGGTAAGATTAAGGTTAGGTTAAGGTAAGGAATCAGTTATTTCTCTCCTATTGCCCGGGTACTGAAGCGTTGTCCTTGTATGAAAAAGAGAAGCGTAGTGCTAGTACGGATAAAAGCTCTAAATCGTGAGCGGAGCACGTATTTTGATTAAATTGTATTTCGTGAAGACCGCACGAAAACCCGTGAGACCGGGCTCAGGACAGGTAACGTCAGAGCTTATTGATACTTCAGCCTTTTATAATTAGGCACTGGGACCAATTAAGTACTGGGTTTCGGTACCCATCTCCAGTCAGGACCGGTCCACAACATCACTCAAGTCTTTTCTTTTCCTTCCTCCAGTCAAAATCAAAATATGGTACACACAGTACCATGCAAATGTCAATGTATTAATAGTTAAGGATGGGAAATCGATTTTTCTGGCACACTGATGGTCCTTACTTGCATGTCTCTGGACTGTGGGAGGAAACCGGTGTACTGGGCAGAATCCCACACAGACACGGGGAGAACATACAAACAGTTGGGAATCATCATTGATTATATGATGTTGTTGTTTTATTTAGAATGGTTGAATTTCGATCTAGAAGTTATTTTGCTTTTGTGGTTGTTTTCATAATTATCATTTTTGTCATGGATGTAATGAACTCTAGAGCGAGAAAGAAAAGCCCTACTCACATTGGTTTGTGAAACTGAGGCCTGTTTTTCTTGTTTTTACTCCGTCTTGTCTTGCTGAAGTTGTTAGGAGTCGGTGAAGACGTTTCACTGTGAAAGCAGCAAGACCCATAATTTATTCATACTCACTCGTCACACCCGCTAGTGGTGTAGATGCCTCTCACTTTCTACTCCCGGGCCATTCAGGCACATAGTAGCGCGTAACGTCCCAGATATGTCAGCGTCCTCGTTTTTACACCAGCAGTCACATTAATTTCTACACACATATGTATTTACAATTGATGTGCGAGGGAAAAAAAATGGGTTCCCTAATAACTGGAGAATAGGCTGCATCTCTCTCCATCCCCCACGTTAGTCAGGATCGAATCCTCCCGGCTTTGTACTGTGGATCTCTTCTCTCTCTGCTTCTGTCTGCGTGAGCTTCCCTGCCTGCTGCCCTCATTAGGATCACTGGTTATAACATTAAAGGAATCTCGTATGGCGCTGGGCTTCCATAAAGACGCGCTTCTGCAGGCAGCAGCTGCTGATGCAAGCTGAAAATAGATCCAGAGGATGTTCAACCCCTAAACCTCCTCCCCTCCCGGTAGCTCTTCCATTTATTAGCAACTCTAGAAGGGCTGCCTAGCCTTATTTTAAGCAAGATGACTTTCCCCTTCTGAATACGATGCTCTGGATGCAGCCACACTGCCCCCGGCATCTGCAGATGTCAGTAAGTGCGCAAGGATGTTGAGGAGAGAGAATTTGGAGCTCTCTCTCTCTCTCTCTTTATCTCTCACTCTCCCCCGTCCCTCTGTCACTCTGATTCACACAGCTGCTCACGAAGCCTTTGTCCATGACTTGATTCGCCCAACAGATGCATTTACAGATGTGTGTAAATGATCCTGGCTTGAGAATCAAATGAATGCTCAGATCTCCTGATGCAATGTCAACATGCTGAACGTAAATACGTTCATTGTTTTTCCCCCGCATGAGGCGTCAGCCTCTGTCAGGCCAGATTTTTCTGGGCTGTGGTGGAAATACTTTACACTTTCAATCGAGGCCGCCACGTTTCAAAATATGGCAGTGTTGTTACATATGCATAAACAAACACAATTTCAGCATAAACAAGTGAGATAAACAATTGAGCCTCCATAAACAAATCTAACTAAAATGATTACAGTGTGTGGGTTGCAGTGTGAGTGCCATGAAATCCACGGTCCTCGATAAAGCTTAACCCTAACCCTAACCTTTCTGTTATATGTGAACACACCAGCACACAGTGTGAACAGCACGAAATTATTCCTCTGTATTTAACCCGTTAAAGCCATTTAGCCTGTTTTACATATTCACCCCATTCAATAAGAACAGCAGTGGGAAGTGAGGAACACAGCACCCAGGGAATGGTGTGTGGGGACGGTACCTCACTCAATGGTACCGCATTGATGCCACTTTTTTGGGATTCAAAACCACAACCTTTTAATCGCCGAGATGAACGCCCTAACCACTAGTCCACCAGCTGAGATCACACTTGGTCATTCTAGGAAATCAATTTTTTTAATTACTGTATTTTTTACTTATTCTTTGCATCTTGGAGCTGCAATTTTGGGCACTGTTTAATACAGTGCAGTACAGTTTAATACATTGATAACAGTGCTCACAAATTGCTTAAAAATAGTTCCACACGACTGATATACTGTTGGAACATGTAAAAACATGTAAAAAAGGAGGGAACAAACAGCATTTTGTTTGCTATTTCTCATTTTTATTTTTATAAAATTAATTTTAAATTATTACTTTTGGGTTTCTGTTGTGTTCTATTTTAGGCTTTTTTTAACTTTGTAAATTTCTGGTTACTTTTGGCTGAAAATCTTCATTGACTGAAAAATCCAGAGCATCCCTGGTGTAGATGGATTGTTACACTCCTTATTAATGTTTTTGGATGTAATAAAACCATGGCACATTATTGTAGACCTAACTAACAATCATATTTTAATGTTGCTGTCTTTGATATTGATCTCAGCGATCTTGAGCAATATTAGTTAAGTACTGATCTTTTCTTCTAGCTGACAATTATTTCTAAATTCAGGGCTGTAACGATACAGTATAAGGTAATTTATCGATATTATTGTATAGTAACTAGCATGTTGCCTTGTGGCTAGTTTGTTGGTTTGGGCCTAACATGTTAGCTTTGGCTAGGCCAGGTGTTGAATGTTCTTACTGAAAATTACATTTTAGTCACTTTTCACTTCAATTAATGAATTTTGTGGATCATTACACCCCGAGAAACTTGTCTTATGATAGTGTCTGGTTTTCATTGGGAAATGTTGAAACTGAAATGTTTCTGTCAGTTGATACTTGCTAACCTAGCTAATGTTATGCTAACATTGTTCTGACCCACTGGAGATTCACCCATGTTTACATCCGCTGAGGGAGCACAAGTCTTTTGGCTCTACACTTTTACCTGTGTGTGAGGCGATAGACACACAGAGGCTCCTCCCATTACGTGAGCTGAGTGAAGGAAGAAGCCAGGACTCTTTAAAAACATGGGGTTCTCCAGGAACTGAGAGTAGGAAAGGGACTGGAGGAGAGGACAAATTTGCCAGAGGTAGTGAGGAAAGCCTGTGGTAGAGTTCCGCCCAATGTGACTGTGGTACTGATTGTGTTTAATTCGACACTGGTGTTATGTTTTTTTTCAAATAAAAAAAAAAACATCTCCAGTGTCTCTGTGTGTTTCTGGGTGTGTGGCTCCTCACCTTCACACAGTTGTTTAGTTCTGAGAGATACAACAGCACTGACTGATTTTATGCTTTCTTGTGTTTCTGTAGATCACGATGCGAGGTTTCGCGCCCCTCTTGCAGTTTTCCTACACTGCAAAGTTGCTGCTAAGCCGGGAGAACATCCACGAAGTGATGTGCTGCGCTGACTTCCTGGGCATCCACAACCTGGAGGACTCTTGCTTCCTTTTCCTGCAGGCGCAGATGAGCAGCGAGGGTGAGGATCGACCAAAATCAACTCACAGCCCAGCCCTGGAGGACCAGAGGAAGAGCAGTTCCCTGGACGTCCCTTTATCCCAGACAAAGCCTGGTCCTGCGACTTACAGCTCTGTCGACCGCGAGAGATCACTGTCCAGCAGAAGCCTGCATGAATCCCCTGAAGTCCCCTGTTACCCCAAATACAGGAAGCACCAGCAGGCCTATGCCAAGCACCCTGCCACTCGCACCTCGTCACAAAGCAGTACCTCAAGCCTCGCTGGCTCGCTCCAGGACACCATCACCAGCAGTGAAGCCCAGGGCCTGGATATGTCTCGAGTGAAAGCAGAACCAGGCACAGGAGAGGAAAGGCTGACCTTTGACTTTTCTGAAACAGAGCAAAGTGAAGGAGGCAGGACGGACATGGACACGGAGATGGACTTTGCCGACCAGCTGCTCAGTTCGACGCCCGCCAAAGTGCCAAGTAGCCGGACGTCACCTCTGTGCCTGCGCTCGCTAGTCAAAAACAGCCTTATCCCTCCACTCTGCAGTTTTTCTGCAGATTCTTCCCTGTTCCGAAGCAACCAGCAATTCTCCAGCATGCACTTCCCTGCCCATAACCACCATCAAGCTCAGGGTGACTTTAAAAAGGACTATGAGGCTTTCATTGGCGGCCTTGCCGTAGCCTCATCAAAGCAGTCCTGTGGATTCCCGGCTTTGAAGTCCCTCTCCTGTGAGAGAATCTGTAAACAGGACCTAGTGCAAGAGGCGGATCGCAGGAGCGTCATTTTCTCACAGACCTCTGAGAGATTGACGGCACACTCCTACCCGGATGAGTCGTCTCTGGAGCCAGACGCCTCAAAAGGCCTCTGGATGGGCTCCAGCCACTCCTTCCCCAGTTTTCAGACTATCTCCCCTACTTCCGGACCTTCGGATCCCTCCTTGTTGTCCCGGCGGAGGCCAAAAAGAAGTTGCCCTGTACCCATTAAAGTGTCTCATCGCACCTCACGCAACGAGCCCTGCCCCAGGACATCCAGCTCATGTTCCTCGTACTCGTACGCCGAGGACGGCAGTGTGAGCTCCCCGTCCAGCCTTCCACAGTTTGACCTGTCCTCCTCCTCACCCCGCTCCAGCCTGCCTCTGGATGGAAGGTCCAAGATGAAGTGTGAGAAACTGTATGATTCGAACTCCAGCGACGAGTCTGGCTCGTTCTCAGAGGGGGACAGTGAACCGTGCCACACCCAAGAGCCACACACACTAGAGGTCTGTCATCTCACTATTTAGCTTTTTCTTTAATTCATTTGGTGGCTAGGATTCATAGTGCAGGTGTACCAGCCTGGAAAGTTTGGCTCCAACACACTTCCAAATATTCCTGAATGCCTTTAAATTCCCCTTTGTTTTTGTTAGATTTGGAAAAAAAATTTTGATTTTAGAAATTAAGTCTGGGAGGACAGTAGATCTCTAGAACAAAAACTACGTACCCCTGACCTGGTTTCCCCATGCCCTGGTTTCAAACATATTTGTTTCACTTATCAGAATATCAAAGGTTTGTTACCCTCCCCAGCATGTCGTAGGTTTGTTTCCCTTACCAGCATGTTGGAGGGTTATGCCCCTCACCAGCATGTCAGAGGTTTATTCCCCTCACCAGCATGTCGGAGGTTTATTCCCCTCACCAGCATATCTGGGGTTTGTTCCCCTCACCAGCATATCTGGGGTTTGTTCCCCTCACCAGTATGTCTGGGGTTTGTTCCCCTCACCAGTATGTCAGAGGTTTGTTACCCTAACCAACATGTCGGAGGTTTATTCCCCTTACCAACATTTTGGAGGTTTATTCCCCTTACCAGCATGTCTGGGGTTTGTTGCTCTTACCAACATGTTGGAGGTTTATTCCCCTTACCAACATGTTGGAGGTTTATTACCCTTACCAGCATGTCTGGGGTTTGTTCCTCTTACCAACATGTTGGAGGTTTATTCCCCTCACCAACATGTCCCCATTCCCCTTACCAGCATGTCGAAGGTTTATTCCCCTGACCAACATTTTGGAGGTTTATTCCCCACACCAGCATGTCAGAGGTTCATTCCCCTCACCAGCATGTTGGACGTTTATTCCCCTCACCAGCATGTTGGAGGTTTATTCCCTTCACCAGCACATTGGAGGTTTACTCCCCTCACTAGCCTGTTGGAATTTTTTTTCCTTCACCAGCATTTCTGAGGTTACTCTCTTCACCAGCATGTCGAAGGTTTATTCCCCTTACCAAAATGTTGGAGGTTTATTCCCCTGACCAGCATGTCTGGGGTTTGTTCCTCTTACCAACATGTTGGAGGTTTATTCCCCTCACCAACATGTCCCCATTCCCCTTACCAGCATGTCGAAGGTTTATTCCCCTGACCAACATTTTGGAGGTTTATTACCCACACCAGCATGTCAGAGGTTAATTCCCCTCACCAGCATGTTGGACGTTTATTTCCCTCACCAGCATGTTGGAGGTTTATTCCCTTCACCAGCACATTGGAAGTTTACTCCCCTCACTAGCCTGTTGGAATTTTCTTGTCCTTCACCAGCATTGCTGAGGTTACTCTCTTCACCAGCATGTCGGAGGTTAATTCCCCTCACCAGAATTTTGATGCACCCTCAACAGATGGCAATTAGCAGAAAAGATTAATCAGATCTGTTTGAGCAGGGAAATCAATGGTGCTGACTGGCGTAAAACATCCCTTTTATGTTTTCTCTAATTTACTCTGGTGCGTTTGCCTTGTTGAGTCTTATTCTGGAATGTTATAAGCCAGTTCCACCATTGAAGGGGGGTGGGGGGGTCACACTATGTTCTTCCTGAAGGTGGAAAAATGCAGAAGCACAGCAAAATCCATTTCAGTTCGCACTCTGCTAACTGTATACCGGATCAGTACGTACAGGCGAATGTTTCTGTAACTCACCCTTTCAGGAAGTAGAAATAAATCAATGCTCCGAACCTGCAAGTGTGCTGTCCAATTTTGAACTTGGAAATCGTACAGGTTCAAAGTTACTTTGCCATCAGCAGCTGTGAACACGTACAGAGTGAGATGAGACATTTCTCCATGGACCACAGAGCAACATACAACAGTCAAGAGACTGCAGTTTACAACAGACCGTACACAATAGACAAGCAATTAATAGACAACATGTGTGGACACTACATAAACCTTCTGGAATGATTAGGACCATAAATTCACACCATAAGTTTGATTACTGCGCAGTTGTGGGTTGGTGGTAGCTCAGTGTGTAGGATTTTTTTGCCTCTGGACCAAGAGGTCATGGGATCAAATTCTACCTTCAGCACCACCACTGGGTTCGAGAGCAAGACCCTTAACCTCAAGCTGCTCCAGGGAGACTGCCCCCTGTAGTTAGGGAGTGGAAGTTGCTTTGGATAAAAGCGTCTGTTAAATGCCGTAAATGTAAATGTAAGTTACAGCATAGAACAATGTGCAAGTACAAGGGTCAAAAGTAGTGGATTTCTTATGCTCTGACTCCTTAGTAGAGAAACAGTTTAGGCACGTTGTTCAGTTATACTGTCTGGAGAGTGTTGCACATGAGGTAGAGCTCCTGGTGTAAAAAAAAAAACCCAAAATAAACAATAGAAATAACAAATGTCCCTAAGTTTGCAAAGATTGAGTTAAGTATGAGCGGCCAATAGAACTTTAAAGGCCATCGTTCCATAACTGAGTGTACCTGAGTGTACGGCCGGTGAGGAATGATGCCGCTGCCCAGAGGTTTTCGGCTCGGTTCTGTGTTGTGATGCAGGTTCTCACTGCTGTATAATTGGACTCACTAGTCTAGCGCTGATTTAACTTGTTTCCATCTTTGACTGACTGCAGTTATGAAACATCCTCACGTTTATTTCTGTCGTCTCTCAGAACCGCTCGCGGCCTCGAGCGCCAACCTGGAGTAGTGCTGAGCGTTACCATGGCGATAGGCACTGAACCGGTTACTCTCTCTCTCTCTGTCTCTCTCTGTGTCTCTCTCTCTCTCTCTCTCTCTGTGTCTCTCTCTCTCTCTCTCTCTCTCTCTCTCTCTTTCTCTCTCTCTCTGTCTCTCTCTCTCTCTCTCTCTCTCTCTCT